>PVKY010000606.1:0-44183 GCA_004027775.1 Bradypus variegatus
AGTTATGTAGTTTTCTTTGTATAGGTCTTTTACATCTTTGGTTAAGTTTATTCCTAGGTACTTGATTTTTTTAGTTGCTATTGAAAATGGTATCTTTTTCTTAAGTGTCTCTTCAGTTTGTTCATTTCTAGCATATAGAAACGTTACTGACTTATGTGCATTAATCTTGTATCCTGCTACTTTGCTGAATTTGTTTATTAGTTCTAGTAGCTGTATCATCGATTTCTCAGGATTTTCTAGATGTAAGATCATATCATCTGCAAACAATGAGAGTTTTACTTCTTCCTTTCCAATTTGGATGCCTTTTATTTCTTTGTCTTGCCGGATTGCCCTGGCTAGCACTTCCAGCACGATGTTGAATAACGGTGGTGACAGCTGGCAACCTTGTCATGTTCCTGATGTTAGAGGGAAGGCTTTCAGTCTCTCAACATTGAGTACTATGCTGGCTGTGGGTTTTTTGTATATGCTCTTTATCATACTGAGAAAGTTTCCTTCAACTCCTACCTTTTGAATTGTTTTTTATCAAAAACGGATGTTGGATTTTGTCCAGTGCTTTTTAACAAAAGCATTTTGTCAAATGCTTTTTTCAGCATCTATTGAGATGATCATTTGATGTTTCCCTTTCAAATTGTTAATGTGTTGTAATACATTGATTGATTTTCTTATGTTGAACCATACTTGCATGCCTGGAATGAACCCCACTTGGTCATGGTGTTTGATTTTTTTAATGTGTCTTTGAATTTGATTTGCAAGTATTTTGCTGAGGATTTTTGCATCTATATTCATTAGGGAGATTGGCTGGTAGTTTTCCTTTCTAGTAGCATCTTTGCCTGATTTTAGTATTAGATTGATGTTAGCTTCATAAAGTGAGTTAGGTAGTGTTCCATTTTCTTCAATGTTTGGAAGAGTTTAAGTAAGATTGGTGTCAGTTCTTCTTGGAAAGTTTGGTAGAATTTGCCTGTGAAGCCATCTGACCATGGGCATTTATTTGTCGGAAGCTTTTTGATGACTGATTGGATCTCTTTGCTTGTGATGGGTTGGTTGAGGTCTTCTATTTCTTCTCTGGTCAGTCTAGGTTGTTCATATGTTTCCAGGAAATCGTCCATTTCCTCTACATTATCCAGTTTGTTGCCATATAGTTGTTCGTAGTGTCCTCTTATAATTTTTTAAATTTCTTCGGGATCTGCAGTTATATCACCTTTTTAATTCATTATTTTGTTTATAAGGGTTTTCTCTCTTTTTTATTTTGTCAGTCTAGCTAGGGGCTTGTCAATCTTGTTGATCTTCTCAAAGAACGAACTTTTGGTGATATTTATCCTCTGTATTGTTTTTTTGTTCTCCATGTCATTTATTTCTGCTTTAATCCATGTTATTTCTTTTCCTCTACTTGGTTAAGGATTGGTTTGCTGTTTATTTTCTAGCTTCTTCAGTTGATCCATTAGTTCTTTGATTTTGGCTCTTTCTTCCTTTTTAATATATGTATTTAGTGCTATAAATTTCCCCCTCAGTACTGCTTTTGCTGCATCCCATAGGTTTTGGTATGTTGTGTTTTCATTTTCATTTGTCTGTATATGTTTAGCAATTTCTCTTGCTATTTCTTCTTTAACCCACTGATTGTTAAGGACTGTGTTGTTTAACCTCCAGGTGTTTGTGAATTTTCTAAGTCTCTGATGGTTATTGACTTCTAATTGTTTCCATTGTGGTCAGAGAATGTGCTTTGAATAATTTCAATCTTTTTAAATTTATTGAGCCTTTTTTTATGTCCCAGCATATGATCTATTCTGGAGAAAGTTCTGTGAGCACTAGAGAAGTATGTCTATCCTGGTGATTTCGGATGTAATGTTCTATATATGTCTGATAAATCCAATTCATTTATAAGATTGTTTAGGTTTTCAGTTTCCTTATTGGTCTTCTGTCTGGTTGATCTATCTATAGAAGAGAGTGATGTGTTGAAGTCTCCCACAGTTATTGTGGGAACATCAATTGCTTCCTTTAGTTTTCACAGTGTTTCTCTCATGTATTTTGTGGCACCTTGATTGGGTGCATAAACATTTATGATTGCTATTTCTTCTTGTTGAATTGCCCCTTTTATTAGTATGTAGTGGCCTTCTTTGTCTCTCAAAACATCCCTGCGTTTAAAGTCTATTTTATCTGAGATTAATGTTGCTACACCTGCTTTCTTTTGGCTGTAGCTTGCATGAAATATTTTTTTCCATCCTGGCACTTTTGATTTCTTTGTGTCCCTGTGTCTAAGATGAGTCTCTTGTATGCAACATATTGATTGTTCATTTTTTTAATCCATTCTGTGAATCTGCATCTTTTAATTGGGGAGTTTAATTCATTTATGTTCAACATTACAGCCTTGAAGGCATTTCTTGAATCAGCCATCTTATCCTTAGGTTTATGTTTGTGATATATATTTTTCCCCTCTCTATTTATATCCTTTAATGTACCCATACCGAATCTCTTTAGTACTGAACCTTTCTCCACATCTCTCTCTCCTTTCTTTGTTTCTCTGTCTGTAGGGTTCCCTTTAGTATTTCCAGTAGGGGAGGTCTCTTGTTAGCAAAGTCTCTCAGCACTTGTTTGTCTGTGAAAAATTTAAGCTCTCCCTCAAATTTGAAGGAGAGCTTTGCTGGATAAAGTATTCTTGGTTGGAAATTTTTCTCACTCAGAATTTTAAATATGTCATGCCACTGCCTTCTTGCCTCCATGCTGGCTGCTGAGTAGTCACTACTTAGTCTTATGCTGTTTCCTTTGTACGTGGTGAATTGCTTTTCTCTTGCTGCTTTCAGAACTTGCTCCTTCTCTTCTGTGTTTGACAGTCTGATCAGAGTATGTCTCAGAGTGAGTTTATTTGGATTTATTCTGTTTGGAGTTTGCTGGGCATTTATGATTTGTGTATTTATGGTGTTGAGAAGATTTGGGATGTTTTCCCCAACAATTTCTTTGAATACTCTTCCTAGACCTTTACCCTTTTCTTCCCCTTCGGGAACACCAATGAGTCTTATATTTGGACGTTTTATATTATCTATCATATCCCTGAGGTCCATTTTGATCTTTTCAAAGTTTTTCCCCATTCTTTCTTTTGTGCTTTCATTTTCCTTTCTGTCATCTTCTAGGTCACTGATTCGTTGTTCAACTTCCTCTAGTCTTGTACTGTGAGTATCCAGAATCTTTTTAATTTGGTTAACAGTTTCTTTAATTTGCATAAGATCATGTATTTTTTTATTTAGTCTTGCATTGTCTTCTTTATGCTGTTCTAGGGTCTTCTTGATATCCTTTGTATCCCGTTATATGGTCTCATTGTTCATCTTTAGTTCTTTGATTAGTTGCTCTAGGTGCTGTGTCTCTTCTGATCTTTTTATTTGGGTGCTTGGGCTTGGGTTATCTGTATCGTCTGGTTTTTTCATATGCTTTAGAATTTTCTGTTGTTTTTGGCCTCTTGGCATTTGCTTAACTTCATAGGGTACTTTTAGGATTTGTAGACCAATTGAAATCCTTATCTCTAATTTATCAGATTTACAGCTTCATGGAGTACACTTTCTCTAACTAATCCGCAGGTGGCGTCCAGGAGCCACCTGTTTTCCACAAACCAGTTCTCCCCTACTTAGCCTTTGTGGTGAGTGAGGTAGTGAGTCTTGTGGGCTCCAATTGGTGTACCAAGCTTGCGTGTGTAGTTAGTGTTGCCTGCCCTGTATATGGGGTGTGTGTCTGGGCAGTCAGGGAGGGGTGTGGCTCTAACAATCAAATCTCCTTGGTGTTCCTGGAGTTTTAAAGCTGCTGCAAAAGTCTAATCCTTCAGTTCAGTCCTGCCACAGTTTGTCTCTGCCACTGACCCACAAGTCCTTGGTATTGGCGTATGGCCCCTGGACTTGTGAGTGGGTCCCTCTTCCAGGCTGTGCACCCCCTGGTCCTCTGTTGAGGGACGACTGTGCTGTGTCACAGGTGAGTGCCGTCCCCCCAGGGCAGTTCTGGGCTGCTAGGCTGTGTAGGGAGGCTCCCAGTCTGCTGAAATGATGGCTGAATGGGGCTTTGTTAATTCACACAGCTCTGCCTTCCCAACTCAGGGACAACCAGCTTAGGGTGCAGGGAAGGCTAATGACCACGCCCAATTTTGTTGTGTTTGCATGTTATTTGAAGCACTTCCATCACACTTGGTTGTCTGCGGCAGCTCTGGGCTATGGGGCTGGCAACAGGCAGGAGTGTTTCCTGTCCACCAGGATGATGGCTGTGAGCGTATGCCCCCCTTTTCTTGGGAAGTTGTGGTGTCTAGTGAATTTTCTCAGTCACTGGATTATTGCCTTTTGCCTCAGAGCTCTCTTAGTTCTGCACTCGTCTTAGAGTATTTGTTTGAGAAACACAGGTACACACAAAAAAAGCCCTCCTTGCAGATCTAATGGGTTATTGAAATGCTAAGAGACAAAGCAATTAGGGCCATTAAGGAAAGATCCAGGGGGCAGAGCTCAGTTTTTCTTCGGGAATTGCGGATGAGCCTCGGGGCCTGAGCTCTGCCCTTCCCCCTTCTGCATTCACCAGAACTCCAAAAAGCCTCCGCTTTTATTCCTGGGTTCCTCCTGCTGTTTCTGCTATTCCTATCTCCTCTCTGCTGGGCTGGCTGCTCTCAGATTCTCTGGTGTCTGGTCTCAGTGTATTTATGATTGGAGTTTGGATCAGTAGAATGAGATTCCGGTAAGGGCCGCCACTGCTCCCCTCTCGTTCTCCCCTCTCATTCCCAGCACTGATGCCCCCTCCTCCCATGGGACCGAGCCTGGCAGGGAGGGGCGCGGGTCCCCTGGCCGCAAAAACTTACAGATTTCACTGATCTCAGCAGTTCCACATGTTCATGTTTTATGAAGTATGCCCCAAGTCAAATTGCTCTGCGGTTTCCAGTCCACGCAGTTCCTGGCTTTCTACCTACTTTTCTGGAGGAGTAACTAAAACATACAGCTCACCACTCTGCCATCTTGCCCCTACAAATAGGTTTTTACATGAGGGAGAACAAATAAATGTCAGCCTTGCAAAGTGTCAAAAATGGGGTGGTATTGGGGGAAAAAATACAGTCAATGCAAACTAGAGACTGTAATTAGCAGAAACATTGTATTATGCTTCCTTTAATGTAACAAAGGTAATGTACCAAAGCTAAATGAGTATAAGAGGAGGACATAAGGGAGGGGTATGGGACTCTTGGCATTGGTGATGTCTGACTCTCTTATTCTACTTTAGTTTAATTCTGTCTTTCCTTTTGCTGCTTTTTAGCTGTCACATTTTTCTTTTTCTTCTGTCTCTCGACCTTCTTTGACTCTTCCTCCTTCTTCGTGGAAGAAATGGAGATGTCCTTATATAGATAGCGGTGATGGCGGTGAATGCATAAGTACGTGACTATACAGGGAACCACTGATTGTTTACTTAGGATGGAAAGTATGGCAGGTGAACAAAAGCATCTTAAAAAGACAACGGGTTGATGAAGAAACCTTGAGGGCACTATATTGAGTGAAATAAGTCAGACACATAGCAACAAATATTGTATGGTTTCATATGAACTAATTATAATATGTAAGCTCATAGACATGGAAATATAGGTTACCAGGATTTAGAACGAGGCTAAAGAATGGGGAGCGGTTGCTTATTATGAGCAGAATGTTCAACTAGGTTGAACTTAAGTGTTTGGAAATGGGTAGAGGTGATGGTAGCAGATTATTGTGAGAATAACTAACAGTGCTGAATGGTTCATGAATGTGGTGGAAAGGGGAAGCTCAGAGTCACGTGTGTCACCTGAAAGAAAGCTGGAGGTTAAAATATGGGAATGTATAAAACAGTGAATCTTGTGGTGGACAATGTCAAATATTTGATTAACTGTACAAATATTAGACATCTCTTTCAGGAACTAAAACAAATGTATGACACTATAATAAGAAATTAATAATAGAGTGGTATATAGGGAAAAAATATACGTATTGCAAACTATGTACTACAGTTAGTATTTTAACATTCTTTCATCAACAGTAACAGATATACTAGACTAATACTGTGAGTCAGTGATGGAGCAGAGGGGTAGTTAGGGGTATGGGAGGATTTGAATTTTCTCTTTTGTCTTTATTTCTTTTCTGAAGTAATGAAAACATTCTAAAAATTGAAAAAAAATTGTGATGATGCACAGCTGTATGATGGTACTGTGGGCAATTGATTGTGCACTTTGGATCTTTGGGTGATTGATATGTGAACAATACCAATAAAATTAAATTTTTTAAAAAAATTAAAAAAAAAGAAGCTACTAAAGTGTGTGCTCCACTAAAGCAAGTAAACCAAGAAGGAGGAGAGAACGTGGGTTTCTGACAAAAAGGAGAAGGGAGGGAAGGTCCCAGGATGTCAGCTCAATACCAGGTGCAGAGAGGACTGGCCCTGATTGCATGTGGGGTTCACGGGGGCTCTGGGGACAAGAACTTTGATGAGCTCGCGGAGCTGACGAGTCCCCCCTTTGGAGCGTAGTATCAGTGTGTTGGAGAACCCTGTTGGAACATGGGGAGGTTTTAGTGGCAGTTACGTGAAAAAACAGGCAAATGAGGGCAGTGTTGAACAAGCTTCCCGGTGATGCCGTGCCTGGCAGGAGAGGCGAAGCAGCCACACCCTTGCTCCCGAGAGCCTGAAGCACCTGGTCGGGCTCACCTGTGGGCTATTTTTAGTTTGTAGCCCAGAGAAGCAGGTATGGCGTAGGAGGGGTGGCTTAAGTTACGTCTTGGAAAATACCATACTGTACCATGAACGCGCTTCGTTGGAGTAATTTGAGCCATGCAATGTAATTTTTGTTAGTTTTCTATATGTAATTGTGGTTTTTTGGTTGTTGATGTTTTGTAGGCTCTTCAAAGGAATAAGTTTCCAGGACCTAGCCACACGGAATCTTATTCCTGGCCTCCCATAGCACGTGGCTGCGATGTGGTGGTCATTTCTCATTGTGGAAATGACCCTTTCTTGTACCTTCCGCCAGTGCTTACGATTTTGCAAACCAGGGGCTGTTACAAGTCATTACCAAGTAGAAACGGAGTAAGTTGAAAACAAGTTTGCTTCACAACAAAACGGATTACGTATTTATTTTGAAGTTTTACACATAACGTTTGTAACTGTTAGGTGAACAGGTGTCTAAAAACCTGTACCTCAGATGCTGGCACAAAGGACAGAATAGAAATGGTGCTGTCACTTGCGATAAAGTGAGCAATAGCAGTAATGGGTTGCAGTTAAATATGCTCGTTTATTTTTCTAAATACATCATATAGCTTAGTGATTTCCCTTTGGAAATTGGCATTGACTAAGTTATGTATTGATTTAACCAAGTTAGATGAATATGCATTTATCTCCCTAAAAAGTTAGCAGCTGACCCCTACTGCCGAGCTCTGGCTGGGGGCAGAGAGGGACGTCCGTGTGCTGCCTCTTGTCCCGTGCTCTCGGCCTGATGCTGGCTGGTGGCACGCGGGGGTCTGCAGAAAGGAGAGCAGGACCCGTCCTCTTCTTCTGTTCATTGAAAACGTGGTCCAGGGAGGTGTCTGGCACTGCACCTTCGGGGGATGTTGGGTGGGGGAGGGTGGAGTTCAGACGGTGCTGAAGGAATCTCCATCTCCCGGAGAAGAGAGGTTAACTTAAGAGCAGGTGCTCCGGAGCCAGCGTGCCTGGGTTCAAATCCTGCTGCTGCCATGGATTAGCTGTGTGGCCTTTGGCAACTGCATTCACCTCTCTGTGCTTCAGGTTCCTCATGTGTGAAATGCAGCAGCAAGGGAGCCTGCCCTGCAGGGTCGTTTTAAGGACTAAAGGAATTAGAATTCAGGAAGTGCTTGGTTTAAACCCTAGGAAAATCTGACTCAGCATATCTGAATCCATTTTAATGGAATTGTATTTTAAGTTTTCTGGCCTGTATGGCGATGATGACAGCAAGCACTTTTATAGTGCTTGCTCTGTGCAGGGGGTTGTTCTGGATGCTTCACTTGTTTGTCTCCTAACTTTTGTCCCAAATTATGTGAATTTGTCTGTCTTTGCAGCCTCTCGCGGTCATGGTGTGCCCTGGGTGGAAAAAGGCCCAGGTTATTTTTGAATTATTGGGACACTATACCATGTCCCCCAGGCCGCTTCACCCTGTGTTGTTAACCATCGGACTCCACAAAGCTGAGGCCAAGAACATGAAGCTTCCGAGGGCGTGTAAGCTCCCTTCCCAGCTGCTGGGCTTTCCCTGCCGGGGACGGTGGAAACTGTCCCCGGCGGGCCTGGTTGCAGCGACCGCTCAGGGCTGGGGCAGTGAGCCCCGGACAGAGCCCCAGACCTTGTCACCGAGGGCTGGAGACCAGGAGGGTTTGATCTCAGCTCACATTTGTTTCACTGTTAAAACTATCTGAGTTCATCATTTATCGCCTGTTTCCTGAGCACTTACTGTTTGTTAGATGCTGGGCCCACAGGGTGGGTGAAAACCACCTTCCCTTTCAGACGCACAAAACCTGGGGGGACTACAGATAATTAGCGATAAACCTGGCAGGCGTGCCCTCTTGAGTAAGAAAAACATCGTCGTGTTGGTTTAATGGGAGGGCATTTACTGAAAGTATGCAGAGCCCTAGCAAAGGTGATGTTAGAAAATCTAAATGATAATTGTGAAAATCGGAAATGTGAATTGTTTTATTTTTTTCGTTTACAATGTAGGTGATGTGATTGTTACAACACCACACAGCCTCCTGAGACTTCTTAAATATCAAAGCTTGTTATTTCTCAGACTCTGTCACCTGATTTTGGATGAGGTGGAAGTACTATTTTTTGAAGCTAATGAACAAGTAAGTATGTTGTCCATTTAGGTGTTGTCACTATTCACAAACATATTTATGTGTGTGTGTGTGTGTGTGTGTATAATTAAAATCACAGCTGCTTTTAGGTATCCCAAAAAGTGTCTAATTTGGGGAGAAGCAGGTAATCTAAAAGGGTTTTCCTTTTAAACCCAGTAATTAAGACGAGAGAATGTTTATTTGAAATTTCCTTCTCGGTGTTAAAGTTCTTTTCTTGGAAGAACAAACATTCCCTCCCAGGGAGGTTTTCTAAAATACTTTTATTAATATTTTTCTTTCTGTTTATGGAAGCAATAATTTTCATTTTAGAGAATTTGATAAATAAAGAAGAGCATTTTTAACAAAAACAAACCGACTTCTATAATCTTAGACTCTGGCCATTTGGGTTTATTTCCCTCTTTTTTGATTCTCGTCTGATTCTGGCATCATCGGTGTTCCTGGAGCCCGTTTCAGCTGCCCGTGGCGTGCATCTGGTGTAGGTGCCTGGCGGCCAGTGCTAACTTACCACACCGCGGCATGACTGTCCCTGGCCCGGTGGTA
Source organism: Bradypus variegatus (assembly GCA_004027775.1). NCBI lineage: Eukaryota > Metazoa > Chordata > Mammalia > Pilosa > Bradypodidae > Bradypus > Bradypus variegatus. The sequence goes on from PVKY010000606.1 coordinate 9,354, forward strand.
TCCCACATAGAGTAACATACTTTTTTTAAAAACCATTTGATTTTTGGACATTTTTGATAGTATTTTGTGTGTGTGACTAAAGGCCATACCTTTTTTTTGCATATGTTTCTCTTAGGAGAAATTCCTAAGCAGATAAGTGGATGAAAAGCTATGAGTTCTTGGTCATTTGTTGGAGACCTCATAACCTGCGGACAGGAGTGTTAACGTTTGAGAGCACGGACGGCCGTGGGCCTGGGCAGGGTCCTCAGCCCGCTGGAGTCTCAGGTCCTTGTTTGCCAAACGGTCATCCAGGCCTGTGGGGCCGGTGGGGGCAGAGCCGGCCTGGAGGGGGTGCAGCCCCTGGGCACCCCGCCAGCAGGCGGCCTCAGCGGGGCTTTCTTCTTCAGCCTTATTGTTAAGCACTGGTAGCTCTTCAGCTTAGTCTGGGTTTGATTACCTAAATTGAACGTTAATTCCTGTTGGCCACTCGTATCCATTTTTCTATGTTACTTGTTCATTTTCTTGGCTTATTTTCTGTTGGTGAGATCAGCTTTTTCCCTCCCATTCTTAGAAGTCTTTATAGACAGGTGTAAATCCTTTGTTATACATGTTACACGTAGTTACCTGGATTTTGTCGTCTGTTTTCATTTTGTTTACAGTGGAGTTTTAGGATGTTTATTGACTGTAAGCTTAACATTTTCTCCTTTGCAGTCTTTTCGTTTACCTGTATGTCGGAAAGGCCTTTGCCACTCTGAGAACAGAAAACACAGTCTCTTGATTTTGTTAAACTGATTGTTACTGTCTTCTGAGATAAAAAATGAAATTAATTATATGAATTCTTTAGATGTTTGCTATATTAGATAACTTCAAAAAAAATACTGAAGCGGAAGAAAGGGACTCTGCACCACGTCAGATTGTGGCGGTTGGCGTTCACTGGAACAAACACGTCGGTCATTTAATCAGGGAGTTCATGAGCGATCCGTACATCGTGTTCACGGCCGTGGAGGAGGCCGCGCTCTACGGCAGCGTCCAGCAGGTCAGCCGGGGCCGGGGTGGGCAGAGGGGCCGGGAGCCCCGGCCACGACCTCGTCTCACCGCTGAATATGCCCAGCTCACGCTCGGATTTCCTATCAAGTCTGTGCTCATGTGTTGAAACTTTTATTGATTTCCTAGACATCGTTTCCTATTAAAATCATAATGTACCTATGAAAAGCGAAACTGGAGCACTTTGGATGTTTTTAAACACCCGGTTTGTGTATTTCATTACCAGGTGGTGCATCTTTGCCTGGAATGTGAAAAGACCTCTACTTTACTCCAAACACTTGATTTGGTTCCTAGTCAGGCCCAGAAGACCTTGGTCTTCACCTGCTCTGTGGCTGAAACAGAAATGGTGTGTAAGGTGAGCCCCCCGGCCTGCTTGTTTAAACCGTGGCTGAATCTGCAGCCGTCAGGAGGCTCCTCGGGTGGTTGAATATGTGGCGGGGAAATACAGCTTTACAAGTTTAACCTCAACCAGAAGAGGAGGTGGGTTCTGCGGGGAGGTCGCGGTAGCAGCGGGAATGGAGAGCAGGAGGCCCGACCCTGGAGCGGGGAGCCAGGTCCCTGGGGCCTCCCTTCCGTTGAGGCCGACCGTCCCCAAGGGGAGCAGCACTTCACAGTTTGTCTTGGCTGAACAGGAAAAGGATCTGATTTGTGAAGAAGTGCCAACATGTTCTGCACTCCCTACATAAGAAGATAGAGGAGCTAGCAGTGAAAAATATGGTCATGCAGTCAGAAAAGCCAAATAAATCGGCTAAAGATTCATTTTAACATTTTCTGTAAACCAATGACCAAATTCTAGAAAAGAGGCAAAATACAACATAAAATTTAAGAATCAGTAGTGCATCCGCCTTTCCACAATAAGGAGTGGGAAGGAACAGGGAAAAGGCCCCTGCTGTATACACGTGCACACAAGCCTGCATCAAAAGCGTTTTAACAAAAACATGGAGCAAGTTTTTTGATAAACTAGAGAAGTTTGGAAATATATTTGATTCTGCAAGCGTGTCATTCTCTAGAGTTCCTGGATCAGCAAGCAAGGTGTTACCCACAAGGGGAATGCAGAGGGTTTATGCTCATCATTGTTGATGCAACACTTGCTTCAGGCTTGGGTCCCTCACTGACCTGACCTCTGGTTTCGTCTTTAGGTGGTCGAAAGCAGTTCAATATTTTGCTTGAAAATGCATAAAGAAATGGTTTTTAACTTGAAAAGTGTTTTAGAGCACTGGAAGACGAAGTTGAGTTCTGGCTCTCACATTGTATTGGGTAAGTATTTTCATTTCTATTTAAATTTAGAGAAGGCTGGGCTAATAAGCATCATGTCTTTAATTCATTTATGTATCTCAGCTCCAAATATCTCGTTTCCCATATTTACTGAGAATTTATTAGTAATATTAATTTCAAAATGAAAGTTTACCTCCACTGAAATTTTGATTTTGAGGTGGATGTAAGTGTGCCCTAGAGTTCCAGCTTGAGAATCACTGTCTGAATGATTGATTGCATGATTGATAAACAAGTAAAAATACACACACACACACACACACACACACACCCCTAAAATGAAATATGGTCAGAAATGATTGCTAAACTTATTATCAGTAGTATAAAATATTAAATGAATAAAATAAATGAAATATCTTTGGGAGCCTAGACTTATAACAGAGGTAGTTTCCCAGCTTTAAATAGAGACCACTCTTCTCTGGCATTTAACCCCTGGGAACGAAACTGCAGCATTGTTGGGAAAAAAATGGGAAAGACGTTTCTTTGCCTATAAAGAGTGAAATGCAATAAAGCAATGAATTAAAGTAGGTGACAGGCCTGCTCTGTAAAGGGAGGGAGGCAAAGCCCCTGCTGCATTTGAAATTGTCGGAACTCTTTCCTCCAGCTCTCACGGATGACTGCGTGCCACTTCTGGCCATCACCGACGCCACGTGCGTGATCCACTTCAGCTTCCCTTCCTCGCCCAAAATTTTTGGTGGACGCCTGTATTGCATGTCTGATCATTTTCAGAATTTAACCAAACAGGTTTGATTAATTTTTTTATCGTTTAATATCCCACTGGTATTTTCTGTGTAATGACAAATTTGGAGTCCACAGAGTCTCATGATTTCACCTGGGGCGGATGATCCACCTCCTTTGCTCTCCCCCAATTTTAAGGGTTCTCCTGCAGACCAGGGAGATAAAAAAGCCAAATCCATCCTGCTGCTGACGGAGAGAAACGCACGCCACGCAGTCGGTGTTCTGCGCTACCTGGAGCGAGCAGATGCCAAAATTCCATCGGAGCTGTACGAGTTTACTGCAGGGGTTCTGGAAGCAAAAGAAGATGGAAAAGCCAGAAGGCCTCTTTGTCCATATCTTAAGGCTTTTGGTTTTTGCAAGTAAGTTGTTTTTTTTTTAAGTTGAGATACAGTGTACATTTGCCTGCACAGATGATAAAGTATACAGCTTAGTGTGCCACTTGGTGAGTCATTATGTATGCATGCACCAGCGTAACCACACCCCGTTCTCTAGGGGAGCTCCCTAAAATGCTCACGTGTGCCTTCCCGACGTAACCACCATCCTAATGGCTGTCTACATCGACTAATTTTGCTTGTTTGCAAATTTCACATAAATGAGTTGTACAGAATGTACACTTTTGTGTCTAGGTTCTTTCCCTTGACTTAATATCCTTGGCATTCATCCTTATTGGTGCGTGTAGTGGTTTATTATTATTTTTTTGCTGCCTTATATTCCATTGTGTGAATACATCGTAATTTATGTACACATTCTCCTGTCGATGGGCCGGTCGGTGGTTTCACATATGAAGCTGCTGTGAGCTCTTGGGTACCTGTCTGTCTCTGGCAATGCACATCTGTTTTTCTTGGGTGAAGAATGCGTAGGAGTGGAATTGCTGGATCTGGGTAGGCCTGTGTTTGATTTTTCCAAAGCGGCTGACAGTTTTATGACCCCAGGAGCTCCTGTCGTTCCACGCCTCACCCACACTTGGCGAGCCCGTCGAGGTGGGTGGAAAATCACTGGGACTTTGATTTGCACCCCAGACTGGTTACTGATGTTGAAGGTCTTCATATGCATACAGCACATTTGCCCATTGTCTTTTTGTGAAGTACCTGTTCAAGATTTTTACCCATTTTTTTCAGGGTGTTTATCTTTTCCTTATTACTTTGTGGGAGTGTTTATATATTCTAGACATAAGTGCTTTGTCAGGTACATGCATTGAAATTATCTTCTCCTGCTCTGTGGCTTCCCTTTTCACTCTTTTAATGGTGTCTTTTGATGAACAGACATGTACAGTTTTTGATGAAGTCAGTTTTGTCCTTTCTTTGTTTTATGATTACTGTATTTTGTGTCCCGGATAAGAAATACTTGCCTGTGTCAAAGTCATGAAGATGTTCTATATTTTCTTCTAGAGGCTTTATAGTTTTAGCTTTCACATTTAGGCCTATAATCCATATTGAATTAATTGTTTATATAATGAGAGGTACACAGAGCAAGGTTTACTTTTGTCCACATGGATAGTCATTTGCTCCAGCATCATATATTTTAAAATACCGTTCTGTTGCCACGGAGTCGGCACCTCTGATGTAACTCAGGTGATAGGATCATCTTGAGAAAACTGACATTAACCTTTTTGAATTTTGGTACATTGAACAGGTTATTACCAACAATTTCCATTATTCCTTTAAATAGAATATCGACTTTTGAAACTGAAGCTTCAGCTGTTTCTCAGTTTGGAAGCAACATTATGGTTAAGAAATGGCTTCTGGGTTAGAGGTTAATTGGCCTTTAAAGAAGATAAGGTGTTGTGTGTCTGATTCAGAGTCTTTGTTTTGGAAATAAATTTTTTCATTTACATAATGCATTTAAGAATTATAGATACATATGGCCAAATACGCACATGAAAAGATGCTGAACATTATTAGCCATTAGGGAAATGCAAATCAAAATCACAGTGAGATACTACCTCGCACCCACTAGGATGGCTTTTATTAAAAACGGAAAATAACGTGTTGGCGACAATGCAGAAAAATTAGAACCCTGGCACATTGCTGGTGGGAATGCAAAATGGTGCGGCCACCATGGAAAACAGTTCGGCAGTTTCTCAAAAAGTTAAAACGGAGAATTACCACATGACCTGGCAATTCCACTTTTATATGTATACCAGAAGAACTGAAATACGGGACTTAAACAGATAATTTATGCACCAGTGTTTGCAGCAGCATTATTTACAGTAGCCAAAAGATGGAAACAACCTAAGTGTTCATCAATAGATTAATGGATGAACAAAATTTGGTATATATACACAATGGACTATTATTCAGCCATAAAAAGGAATGAAGTTCTAATATGCTACAGCAATAATGAACCTTGAAATTATTATGTTGAATAAAATAAGCTAGACATAAAAGGATAAATATTGTATGAGTCCACTTATATGAAATATCTGATTAAGCAAATTCACAGGTACAAAGAGTAGATTAGAAGTTACCAGGGGCTAGGGAAAAAGGGACTAAGGAATTTTTGTTTAATGGCAAAAGAGTTTTGGTAATGAACAGTGGTGATGGTAGCACAAAATTGCAAATCTAATAAATATCGCTGAATTGTACAATTAAAACTGGTTAAAATGGGAAATGATGTGTAATATACATGCTGCCACCATAAAAATTATTTACAAAGAATGTCCAGAGAAATTATAAAGTAACTCTTCTCTTTATGTTTATTCATTGTTAAACTTTAGGATCCATTTCTACTTATTTCCATATTGTTAATGTCATCTGAAGTATTTAATAAGGAAGATGTAACTTTTATAGTGTTTGGAATAAAAGTTCTTTCATTTTACTTGTAGGTTAATTTCCCTGAAGAATGCTTTTTATATTCACATTAACAATTATTATTGGGGTTTTTTGGTTGTAAAAATCCAGTCAATTTTTTTCAGAGACAAAACGATCTGTCCTGATCGACATCATATTAATCCAGAAATAGACATGCCAAGGAAGTTATCTAACGAAGCTCTGCCGGCGTTTGGATATGTTAAAGTAAGTTTTGTTAAAGATCCTTTTGTCCAGTGATGAATGGTCATTTTTATGGACACTTTCTCTTCTTAAGCAGCAGAATCTTTGTAGAGTTTAATTACAGCTTCCGGTGGTCAGTGTTACGGTCCCACAGCCGACCAGCCATTGCCATGGGTCCTTGTAAGTTGCCTTATTTCATTGCCCCAGTTTATTTAGAAAACAAGATCAAATTGGAAAACGGATAATCACTTTGACAATTGAGGGATTTTTCAGCCATTGCAAAAGCTTCTTTCTTAAAGAAATTTAAGAAGCGTGTTGTATCAACCCCCAGAAGCTGCGGCTCCTGCAGGGTTTGTTCTCAACTCCAGGCGAGAAAGGACCTCCACAAAGCGGTGCCTGGGGTGGCTGCGGAGGAGCGGAAGCCATGGCGGCCACGGGCATCTAGATGAGGGGAGAAGGGAGGTGGGGACTCAGGGCTCCAGGAGGGCTGTGGTTGCAGGCAGAGGACACTGAGTGGGACCAGTGGCTTTTCATGCGTCTTCCCGGCGGACCATGGTGTCTATATCCAGCCCCTTGTTGCTGGATATTTGAGATGTTTCCATTTGGGGCTATTAAAAAATTAAGCCATGGGACAGACAAAACTGCCCTGCTCTTGTGGAACTGACATCTCTGTGAGGGCCAAGGAGACGCGCATGTAAAGGATTTATCACAAAGCTTGGCACAGAGCAAGTGATCGAAAAAGGTCAGTCCTTCCTTCACTCATTCGTTTACAAACATGTACTGGGGGCATCCCCTGTGCCCAGCCCCTGCCCAGCCTCACACATGCAGTGGGGCCCAGCCCCGGTCCCTGCCCTCGTGTGGCTCACCCTCAGGGGGAGTCAGCCCCCAGCAGGCTCAGGCCCCTTAGCCTGGCACACACAGCGTTATGATTTGGGAAATACCATTCAATCAATCACAATTAGCATCTTAGTATATTTTCTCTGTCATTGGTCTTTGAGTGTCTTTTAAAAACTTTGTTATTGGTATGTTTGTCGTGTCCTGCCCATTTCTCATTATGTGCAGTGAGCATTTTTGTCATCCTCAGTTCCAACTCATGTCCAGTGACTGCCCTTAGAGCAGGTTTTACTGACTGGGCCAGTGTCCGAATGCCACACTGTACAGCTGGGAGCCCTAAACCCAGGGGTGAGCCCCCATCTGGGCGAGCACTGTCTGCCAGGCTGGAGGAGCCCTGCCCTTGTTGCCCGAGGGGGGCTGGCCAAGGGCACTGAGGGTTCATCGAGGCAGCCTTCTTGGCAGTGCTGGGGGTACCAGTTGTGTTCCTGTCCTCCTGGGCTGGCCATCCAGCGGGGTTGGTCAACAGTGAACACGTGAGTAGGAAGCAGGATTCTAGGTGGTGACAGGTGCTGTGAAGAGGTGGAAATGCAATGAGGTAATAGAAAGTGTTTTGGTGTATGTGTGCCAGGGGGACCAGGGGGGTCAACTGAACTGAGACCCACACGATGACAAGGTGCCTGCCATGGGAGGCTCTGGGGAAGAACATGGAGTGTTTGCAGAACAGGACAGGCTGATTGGCAGTGAGCGTGGTGGGAGAAGAAGGCAGGGGCCCACAAAGAGCCCTGTGAGATCCGACACCCCTGCCGGTGACCACGGGGTGACCTCACCCCTGCCCACCTTGCTGCCTCCCCTGCTGCTCAGCACCACCCTCTCGCCCACCCACCGCGTCAGCTGCGTCTCTCCTGGTGTCTTCTCCGGGAAGCCCGGCACCCTGCCTCCATGCAGTGTTTCCGCCCTCAGCCTGGGACACCCTGTCCACACACCCCGACACCCCGCGCACTCACACACGTGCCCTGGCCTGTCTGTCCGCCCTGGGGCTGAGGGTCCCTCTGGGACCTGGCTTCATCCCTGTGTGCCCAGTGCCTTCCCTGGGGAAGGTTCTCAATGAGATGCTTCTCTGTGCGTGAACAGGGGTCAGAAAAGGCTCAAGAGACAGGGATATCGTGTAAGAGGGTTTTTATAAAAGTGCAGTCAAAAAATAACACTTATACCCAATAACGAACTTTTAAAATAACAAAATTTGGAAGGAAAAAAAGTGCCATTGGATTTAAAGTGAAACCACGATTTATGTGACTATCATCAGGCTTTTGTTCTGTTCTGCATTTAATCCCTGTTGGTGTACCCTGTTGGGCTCTTTGGTCAGGGGCTGGTTTCTGCACATCTGGAGAGTGTGGGGATCTTTGGTTTAGATTAAGATTGCTTTCTGGATATATTCATGTGTTTCAGATAATACCTTTTTATATTTTGAATGCAACAAATTACTTTGGTCGTATAATCAATAAACAAGTGGATCATTATGCAACTCTTAATGCTGAAATGAATGAGTATTTTAAGGATTCCAATAATAAAACAACTGTTGAAAAGGTGGAAGAATTTGAATTATATGGATTAGCAGAAAACACACTTTTTCACAGGTAAAATATCCACTGATTTCATCTCTGGAAGCTGTGACTGTAAGTGGCGATGAATCCCTGTGTTTCTCCTCTGGCCAGTTGGCATGTGCAGTGCTGAGCTGGCTGCCTCCCTGGGGTGGTGAGGGTGCAGCACCCCCCCACCCCGCTGCCCGTGCAGCTCTGCCGGGAAGCTCGACCCCCAGTTCTGAGCACAGAGTATGGGGCAGTGTGGCTGCGGGTGCTTGGGGATCGATCGGAGTGTGCCCCGTACCTTTCAGCATCATCTCGTTTTTTTCTTGTGTTATTCCTGTGTGAGAAACAAGCACTAGTCCTAAAAAGGAATAAACGCTCACACTATTGTAGAGAAGAAAAGAATTTATTCAGGATCTTGCAAGAACGGACGCCCAACCAAAATGTGGGGGGTTGGCCTGCAAAACAATAGACCCAGCAGTATTTATTCCCTACGCCTAACTGCAAGACCCTCCCCTGTTTCTCCAGTGGCTGTATACTCCAGAGATTACATTCTATTCGACAAGCCTAACTAGCCCCTGCAAATTTGAAACATGCAGCCTGCCCAAATTAGAAACATTTGAAAAAAAGTCTGTGCAAACTTGAAACACTTGAAACAAGTCTCCACCCTACTTTCCATTGTTCTTTAACCACAGAGCCAGTCTGAGATAGTTTGGTAACAACTTAGGAAGCTGTTTTAGGAACCTCTAGCCACCCCCCCCACCTTGCAAGGACAGTGGGTGGATAAACAGGAGGACTGGCCACTGATTGTAGCTTGGCTTCTTGACCCTCTGCCATTTCCCTCAGCTGCCCCCACCCTGTGTGAAAGCTAAATTAATCTAATTCGCACACCTGTAAAATGGCATGGTCTCCGTTTTACAGTTACGCACACTGAGCCCGGGAGCAGTGGCGTGAGTTGCCTGGTAAATACCGCAGTCATCGCTGACACGCGGGCCGCGTGGCTCACCTGCCCCCTCGCATGGCCTCACCCGGCTCCGCTGGGCAAGTGCTTTGAGTGCTTGCGTTGAGAAGACCTTGCAAATTTAATTTGCTCTGTTGATTTTTCTTGGAGCCTCTGGAAAAGATTTACTCTTTTCAAAAGTATTACACATTGTTTATATTTAGGTACACTTAAATTAAATAGTCCACAATGAAGTGCGGTTTTGAAGGCCTTGGTTGTTTTACTTCCGGTGGAGAGTAAAATCCTGCAGTTTAAGAGTTTTTGTTGTTGTTGTTGTTGTTGTTTTGTGTATTTGATAGTTAATGGGTAAACTGAGGTGAAGATTGTTTCCCTCCTGTAGTCTCTGTGGTCATCTGCTGCTGCTGTATTCCAGGGTTCAGGTGTTGGAGACGAGCCAGAAGGAAGACCCGTGGGCCCCGGATAATGCCCTGGTAAGGTTCATAGACGAAGGCCGGACTGCCCTTGTCCTGAAAACCCAGCTGCTGCATCTCCCGGAGAGTTTCCGCGCTCTCCCCCCGCAAGCTGTGGAGATGATTGTTTGTCGGGTGAAACCTGCCGACAATGAGACTGAATGGAATCCGAAGGTGAGTTATTTTGCCTTTTTATGTTTTGTTGGGTTTGGGCAAGGTGTTTCTGCACCGACTGTTGCTTTACGCTCCTGGGCAGTTAAAGCTGCAGTCTGTTTCCATCCCTGCCGATGGGGGGCACACTAACCACCGCCCACCCAGCCCAGCTTGGAGCCCTCAGAAGTGCTGGGTGCCCTCAGCACAGCTGCCATCATTACTACTAACCTCACAGACTTCGAATTGGTGTGGCCTGTGGCTCGTGTGAGCACCTGCACAAACGGATAACCCACTAAAAGGGAGCCCAGGTGAGGGGCACTCCACGGGGAGGCTGAGGCAGAGAAGCTTTCAGTGGAAAGGACGTTTCTGCTGGGCCCTGTGGGGAACTGGGATGTCACCAAGTGGAGTGGGCAGGGCACTGGAGGCAGCGATGATGGACCGGGCCAAGGCCTGGAGCCCAGCAGAGGGCCCCTGGGTGGCCCACGTGGTTGCCGGGCGAGTGGCGGGGGCTGCACAGACAGACAGACAGTGCCCAACCATCACCTGGCAGCCCGTGTCTTCAAACGAGGGTTCCGGTTCGTATAATTGGATTAGTAGAATGTGAAATAAACCATTGCAGTTGGCAAAGCAAAGCAGTTTGAATTCTAAACAAGATTAAACATTATCCAGAAATAAACAAGGGAAGGTTCCCACATAATACAGGACAAATGCGCAACTTTCCTGTTGGGAGTTTAGCAGCAACAGCCTCCATTCAACAGCAGTCCTTTCCTCCGTGCATTACAGAGCCCGACGGTCTGCAGTGTGCAGGTGCCAGGCTGAGGTAGGGGCGCGGCCATGGGCAAGATGCATGGCCTGGCCTACAGAGGGGCTCATCCGCACCTGTCTTGAAGAGCAGCTTCTGTAGAAATGGGGAAAGGTCTCCTGTGCGTGCTCCTTCACATCCATTTATGAAGTTCAAAGAGGATGGCAGCAGCTTAGTGGAGACGGGCCAGCCCTCCTGTTGTGCTCTCTTGGCGCTCAGATGTGCACGGAGGGTGGCTCGGACGGACCTGGGACGCTGTGACCCTCGTGAGAGAACAGGGTGTGCTCAGGAGAGAGAACCCAAAGTCCAGGGCACCTCCGTTGCAGGGCGCTGGCTGCGGCTGTGCCGAGCACAGTCTCCGGGTCCTCTCCCCTGAGGCAGCCAGAAAACTCGCACCGCCCCTCCCTGAGCTTTCAGAGAAGCAAACAGCGTGCCCGGCGGGAAACGCACCGTGTGAGGGGCCGGAGAGACCGATCGCCCCCAGAGCTCGCTGCCCAAGGCCTTGGGCCGCTCTGCCCCCGTCTCAGTCTGTCCTCACCCAACTGCTTTCAGCCTCGTCCATGAAGGAGGGTGACGGTCTCTGCAACCCACCTCACAAAATGCAATTCGGGAAGGCTTTTTGCAAAACTCTGCAGCTTATACAGAGTAAGGTGTTTTGTCAATGCCTCAGATAAATAACATCTGTTTTTTTTTTTTTCAGGTTACTAGGTACATTCATCATAAAATTATTGGAAAATTGCATGATGCAAAAGTGATACTGGCTTTGGGAAATACAGTTTGGATTGATCCGATGGTAGGTATGCAGTTTTCTTAAAATGCCATCTGGGTTTGAATGGGCCCCTAAAATTATCCAAATTGTTGTAAACAGAGAAAAAAACTAGCTTGACTACCTTACCTGATGCACCTATCTGGAGCTTTACTTCACAGAGAAAGACATTCTTTGTTTTTTTTTGTTTGTTTTTTTCATGTTTTTTTGGGTCATGAATTTGGTTTTGGGTTTAGTTTTTGTTTTTTAAGGAAATATTTTACTTTATAATCCAGCATACAGTGTATTTGTATATGTAATACACACACACGTGTACAACTGGAGCTGATTGTGGAACTGTCCTTACTGCAGGTGGCACTGGTGGTGTTTCCTAGTGTGTTCTGTTTCACTAACTGGGAAGTGGCCCTTCCCATCCACTGTTGTACTGTCCTGGCAGCCCTGGGCTGGGGCGGCGGCTGCGGCAGTGACGGTGCCCGTCTTTCTCAGTTGTGACGATTTGACAGCCTGGGCCATGCTCAGTAACGTGGAAGGATTCAAAGATAGGTTCTCTTATGTCCATGTTTCCACACCTTGTTCGTTTAGCAACGAACAAGCCACCTGCCACGGATCAGGGCCTGTGCCCGGCACCTGGTTCCATCGGTGAGCAAAACCGACGGAGCCTCCTCCCCGGGGCGCTGCCATGGGGCGGGGGTGCTGGATGGTTCCATCCTCGGCCTCACAGCTTCCCCTGTAGCACTGCCACTGTCCCCTCTGCTTGTACCCCAAGAACTCTAATTTTCAGTTCGAAGTTTTGCTTTGTTAGGCTTAAATCTTAATTACTGTGATGACTTAAAAGACTTAAAGGACTTCAACTCTTAGTTTTTGTTTGGGTGAAAGTTAATTTTTATAGGGTTGGAAAAGCCTTTAAAAAGGGAGTTTGCATGGAAGACTTACGAGTAAGGGGAGAAAATGTGCAGGTAAAATGAAGTGACTTGAGTGGTCTCAGCTGATGTTGTAATAGGCTGAAGTCCCCTTTATAGGAGGAAAAATGGAAACTTCATTAACCTGGAACTTTTTTCAGCTAATACTAAGAGTGTGAAGCAAAAAAAAAAAAAAAAAGGAACCAAAAAGAACCCCGCCTGGCAGATGCTCTCCCGCAGCTCCACAGCGTGTGACATGTCCCAGTGGCCCGTTGGAGAGCCGGAAGGCACCCCAGCCCTGCCCGCCTTCTCCACCTGCGCCCTCCTAGCTCGTGTTCACTTAGGAAGGAGCCCCAGCCGGGGCCAGCCTGCCCCCCTCCCCGCCCTGCACCCCACCGCGTGGAAGAGCCCCCAGTCCGGCACTGGCACCTCCTGTCAGTAGACACACACTGCTGTGGATTTCAGGGTCTACTTAATTTGGTAGAAATTAAATTGTATTAATGTCTGTCACATGGACACAGACTGTTAATGGATGTCCGTGCTTTAATATTTTGTCTAAATTGAAGGAGATGAGAATGTTTGGGTTGCAGAAAAGACAAGTGGAGGAAACTGTCCAGAATACATGCCTTTGGGCCTTTGCCTGGCAGCTTTCTGGGCACCTGACCAGCTCAGCCATGCCCCCTGCGTTGCCGGCCTCAGCACCTCAGGGCCCTGAGCAGCAGGGTCCCACCTGTTGAGAGAAGCCTGAGGAAGCAGCAAGAGCTTCAGCAGCACATTTGCACTTAATCGAGACCTTGTCCCTGAGGAAGTCGGGAAAAGGAGCCGGCTGCTGACAGCATTGCAGATGGGTCTCGTCTAGGCATTTTACTCCTGGATTCACTGTGGGCTACCCTCCAGACCTGAGCGTATTTCTGTGTGTGTGGCTGGGCTCTGGGAGATTCTGACGTGACCTCAGTTATGAAACAACTTAGGTGCTGCCAGGGAGAAGCCCTTGCCCATCATGGCACGTGCCAAACTGCATGAAACATTCTAGGGAGAGAGCAGGAGGCCGCGTGGGAGGGTTTGTGATTGATTTAAAATTCAAAGTGTGATTCCTGCAAATGTCATTGTATTGTTTCTTTATTTCAAGGTGCACATTACGAAACTTTCAAATTTGAAAACGTCTGTCATCGATTATAACGTTCGTGCTGAAATTTTGTCGATGGGAATGGGCGTTGATAACTCAGAGCATATAGAACAACTGACAAAGTTATGCCAAGGAGCTAAAATGCCAACTCTTGAAGAAAGCCTAAGCCAAACTCTGTAAGTGGATTTTTGCCTCCCCTTTGGAAGAGCTGTTGTGTGGAAATATAACTCACAAGTGTTGTGGACATTCTTTATGAAAGCAGAGAAAATAGTTTGAGAGTCCCCACGTCCCCATCACTCAGCTTCAATAATTATCAAGGTTTGGGGAATCTCACTTCATCCTACCCAACCCACACTTGTTTTTGGTGGAGTCTTATGAAGTGAATCCTAAATGTATTAGCTCACTTGTATCTCTTACGGAAGAGGATTCTAGAGAACTTTTTATTGACAAATGGCACACGTACAGAAACTGCACACGTCGAAGTGCAGAGGTTGATGGGTTTTTTTAACACACCTGTGTACTCAGCCCTAGATCAAGAAACAGCACCCCCAGAGGCCTCCTTGGGCTCCTTCCAATGGTCACTGCGCCCCAGGGAGCCACTGTCCTGATGTGGAAAAGCAGAGGGTCCTGACTGCTTTTCTGCCTTGCATGACGGGGATCACACAGCACGTCTCTTTTATGCGTGACTTCTTTTGCCTCAGCTCAGCCTTGTATGTGAAATTCACCCATGTTGTGCGTGCAGCTGTCGATCACAAATCCTTATCACTGCACAATTTCCCACTGTATGAATATACAGTGTGTTGATGAGGTTGTGGCACAACAGAACACGACAGTGCCATGATCACAACCAGCAAAATTAACAGTAATTCTTTAAATTGCTTGTTTAATTTAAGGACGATGATAGCAAGATGCTGAAATATTTCTTAAGTCTAAGTTTGTTTCAGTTGACCTAATTAACAGACAAATACTTTGAATTGAAGTTACCATTAAGTAAAATTGAAGTTTTAAAATTCATTCTTTCATTCATGAACTATTTATGGAGCATCTACTGGAGGAGGTACAGTGGTGAACAAACAGATGAAAAGCCATCCCAACAAGGGCCTTACATTGTTTTTTAAAAATTACTTTATTCTGTGTAATTTTCACTACTATTTCCACACTATTTTAATTATTTTAAACCCAAACTCCTTCTCGTTTAGCAGTAAATCCCCTTTTCCCCTCTCCCTACCCATGTAACCACTGTTCTCTGCTGTCTGTGAATTTGCTTAACCTAAGCATTTCGTGTAAGAGAAATCATACAATATTTGTCCTTCTGTGTCTGGCTTATTTCACTCGGCGTGACGGCCTCAAGGCCCACCCGTGTTTTAGGCTGTACCAGTACTTCACTTCTTTTTATGGCTGAATAGTGTTCTGTTGTATGGAAAGACCATATTTTGTTTATCCTTTCGTCTGCTAATGGACACTTGGGTTGCTTCCACCTCTGGGCGATTGTAAATAATGCTGCTGTGTACATAGGTGTGCAAGTATCTATCCGGATCCCTGTTTCCAGCTCTTTGGGGTATATACTTAGGAGTGGAATTGCCAAGTAATACAGTAATTCTACGTTTAGTTTTCTGAGGAACTGCCAAACTGATACGTACAGTGGCTGCATGATTTTACATCCCCACCAACATACAAGGGTTCCTATTTTTCCACATCCTCGCCAACATTTGCTATTTTCAGTTTTTTAAATAGTAGCCATCCTAGTGGGTGTGAAGTCGTTTAATTTGCATATCTCTAATGCCTAATGATGTTGAGCATCTTTTCATGTGCTTTGTGGCCGTTTGAATATCTTCCTTGGAGAATTGTTCAAATCCTTGGCCTATTTTTAATTGGGCGGTTTGTCTTTTTGTTGCATTGTAAGGGGGCTTATACTCTAGCGGAGAGAGAGATGATGGATTGACTGGTACAGATTACATCGTGGGTCAGTTAGGATATGTGAGGTGCAGCAAATTAGAGCAGGAAGGGAGATGGGCCGGCCAGGGGTGCGGGTGGGAGCTGAGAGGGCCTTGCTGGGTGGCAGGTGAGCAGAGACACAGAAGAGGGCGAGTGTGACCATGTGGGCATCTGCAAGCAGATTCCTGCCAGCAGGGAAGGGCGTGGTTGGAGAGTTCCAGGAACCTAAAGGAAGTCATGGTGGCGGAGGTGTGGGGAGCCTGGGGTCCCATCTGTAGGGCCCTAAGACATCGTAAGGCCTGGCTCACTTGGAAGAGGAAGGTGCTGTGGGAAGGTTTTGGGCAGAGGAATGACTGGATCAGAGACCGCCCTTGGCTGCTGGGCTGAGAAGAGAGTGAAGGGAAGGAGGGGACAGGGGCTGTGGCAGAAACCCAGGCCAGACACACAGTGTCTTGTGCTCAGGCAGTAGTGGGGGTGAGGAGTGGGCTTCTGAATGTAATCTGAAGTCAGAGCTGAGGGACTTCTGAGCATGCTGAAATTGTAGTGAAAATGTGGTTTTGTGGAGCCTTGTCGGCAGACACGTGGTGTTCAAAGCAGGGATACCAGACAAGAGCCCGAGGGGAGGGAGTGTCCGGGCCCGAGGACGGCGCCAGGCCACTGACCTCTAGAGCTGGGGCGCGTGGGGCCTCAGCAGAGGGGCTGCAGGGAGCAGCTGGCACTCAGGACAGGCGAGGGAGGCTCCTGGGTGGCGAGCGAGGAGATGGGTCACGGAGCAGGGCATGACAGGCTGTGGCCAGCGCTGCCGCAAGGCCGGACCACA
Source organism: Bradypus variegatus (assembly GCA_004027775.1). NCBI lineage: Eukaryota > Metazoa > Chordata > Mammalia > Pilosa > Bradypodidae > Bradypus > Bradypus variegatus. The sequence goes on from PVKY010000606.1 coordinate 25,705, forward strand.
TAAGGCCCAAACACTGACCCTCGGATATAAGCATGTGATTGCTGGAGACCCTGAAAGACCCCTAAATTACAGAATTTTTAAAAACATGGAAAAGATTAAAATAGTTTATGGTCTGAAATGTTTTTGAGTTTTATATCTTGGTAAAATCCTTGAGATTAGGATATGTATCAGTTTTTACACATTTTCAGGAAACAAAAATTCCTCTGCACTTATTTATAAGATATTCTTTTAAAAATGAAGCTGTCATTACAGTTTGGGGGGTTTACTCAAAGTGAGGATTGGTCACTTAAGGGGAACCCAACAACTTTTCTTGAGCCCCAGCTCTGTGCCAGGGACTCTGGGGTCCCCCTGGGCACCGTGTGCCTCCACGTAAGGAAGGTCACACCCCCATTCGTGAACACGCAGAGTCGGGTGGGAAGGGATGGGAGGGCAGAGCCCAGGCTCCCAAGGGGGAGCCTGCCCGGAAGAGGAGACTGCTTGTCACACGGCTCTTAGAACCTGGGGAAGATTTCAGTGGGTGTAGAGGGGCTGGGGAGAGTATTTAAGGCTTTGGGGAAGCAACCCTTTGAGAAGCTGAGATGGGGAGGCTTTGGAACAAATTAGAAGAACAGGAGATGGTGGAGTTTGGTGGAAAGGAGGTTTCTGAGGCTGGGCTGGCAGCCAGGCGGAGAAGACCTCGGCAGTCACGTTGCAGCGTTTGTGCTCGGGTTGTTGGCCAGTGGACGCTGGAAAATCTAAAATAAAAGTGAATAAGCAGCACGTAAATAAACTGGGATGAGAAAGATTGAGCACAGTGAGGTGAGCTGGGAAGCTGTGGTAATTAATCATCTGGATTCTTAGCAGGTGGGAAAAGAGGATAGATTCTGGGGTCTTAAAAGAGTTAGAAGCCACCAGACTGCAAGTGACGGCGGTCAGGGAGTGGGATTCTGTAATCCTGAGCCCTCGCGCCTGGGAGGATGTTGGTGCGGTTCACAGTGACAAGACGTTGCCCAGGGGGCAGCTGGTTTGGGGAGGGGAAAACATCGGTTTGGTTTTGGACGCGTTAAGTCCCAGATGATTGGAACTGGAGGCCTGGAGCTCAGGCAGGCAGTTGGGGAGGCCCTGGCTTTGTTGTGATTTGAGTGGAGGCAACACTCGGTCCTTGTGAGGAGGAAGGAGCAGAACCTGGTGGGCGAGGAGCTAGCGCAGGCCTGAAGCCCGGGCTGCCTGGAGGCTGCGGGCAAGGCCTGAGGGTCGCTGGGCAGTGGTGGCCGGGCTGGGACTCTGCCCCTGTCCTCTGGGGAGGGCCAGGCCACAGGCCTCCTACCTGCTGATCCCCTGGGGAGGTGCACACACACACGCGCCCCCCCACCCCACCTCACCTCACGAGCTTCGTGTGTGCCCATGTGTGTGCACGTATGTGTGTGTTTGTATAGGTTTGCTTCTTGAGGCTTGACTTATCTCTAGAAGGGTGCCAGAAATCAAATTGCATTGTCGTCTCGGAAGCAGGGAACTAGTTGGATTGGGACCAGGGACGAGAGTGAGATTTTTCACTGTGTAGACCTTTTCATTCATTTTAAATGTAGTTATCTACCCCCCCCCCAAAAAAAAAACCCAACAGAATGACACAATTAAAAACAGTGAGGCAGCTCTCTGTACTGATGTGGAGTAATCTATGACTAGTTATTACACACAATAAAACAAGAGCAGAACAGTGACTTCAGTAGGTTCCCATGCTTTTGAACGTATGAGTGTGTGTGTGTGTCTTAGAGAGACCTGGAGGGCACTATTTGTTTTGTTTTGTTTTTTATGCAAAGAATGTTTCTAGGAGACTCAAACTGGTAAAGGGTGATTGGTCTTTGGGGAGGTGAGTTGAGGGCTTGGGCTGGGGACGGAAGGAGACTGGCTTTTTACTCGCTGCCCTTTTATTCTGTTTGAAGTGGGTGGCGGTACATCTTAGTCTAAAAGCTAAATGAATTTGAAGGGAAAGTTACTTTGGCAACCGAGTTAAAGCATGTATTTGAGAATATTTATCAGTCTTCGACTCTGCTTGTTGCGAGGGGCGGGTGGTGAGCAGAGCCAGCTGGCCCTGCCCTGGGCGTCTGTCGGGGAGCCACGGCCTGTCTGTGCGTCTGTCTGCACAGGCATTTCTGACTTGTCTTCTTTTACGGAGCAACACAAGCCTGAGCGTCTCCTCCAGTCCTGGGGTTTGGGTTGACTCCGGCTCTTCCACCCAGGAATCCTCCTGCAGCAGAAGACGCTGAGCAAATGCAGAGCCCGTGGCAAGAGGACGGGGGTCCGGAGAGAGGCGCCGACGCCAGGATGAACTTGGAAAACCAAAAGATTGGTCAGTACTCGTTATTTAAAGGATGGTCAACCTTAAATCATTGATATTTTGAAAAATTTTCTCATGTTTGTACTTTGCACTTCTAGAAGCACTACAGAGAAGGTCACATGAACTGATACTGCCTAACTGTGTTCCTGCTTTTGACAATTCAGCTTCCAGGGTTTTATTTTATTTTATTTTAATTTTGTAACTTTTCTCCTTTTTGTTATTTGAGATATAATAGTTATCCAATAAAGTGCACAGATTTTAAGTATACAGCTCAGCTCAGCAAGGTTTCTTTTTTTTTTTTTTTTACAAATTATGTGTTCATTAACCACACCCAGATTAAGCTACTAAATGTTTCTAGAACCTAGAACTCTGTCTCGTGCACCTTTCCTGTCTGTACCCCTCTTCACTAACCACTTTCTGACTTCTATCACAATTTGTTTTGCTAAACTGGCGCCATATATTGTTGTACCTAGCTTCATTCATTCAACATTATGTCTGTGAAATTCGTCTGTTATTGTGAATTGTGGTAGCTTTTTTTCTTTTCTTTTTTTAATTTTGGTAACATATATAGAGCATGGAATTTCCCATCCCCACCACTCCCGAGCACACAGTCGAGTGGTGTTAATCACATTCAGTGTTGAGCTACCATCCATCACCCGTTACCAAAACTTTCCCATCACCCCAGACACAGGCCCTGCACCTATTATGCCTGCAGTCCCAAGTCCCCCTCCCTCCCTGCCCCGGTAACCTGCGCTGGCCTTTCTGTTGCTATGAATTTGCATATTCTAGTTATTTCATGTAAGTGGCATCATACGATATTTGTCTTTTGTGCCTGGCTTATTTCACTCAGTATGGTGTCTTCAGGGTTCATCCATGTTGCAGCATGTTTCTGAACTTCATTCCTTTTCCTTTTTGTAACTGAACACTCCATTGTGTATGTACCACATTTTGTTTATCCATTCATCAGTTGATGGACACTTGGGTTGCTTCTACCTTTCGGATCTTGTGAATCGTGCTGCTTTCAACACTGTGGTGCAAATACCGAGTCCCTGCTTCCAGTTATTTTGGGTATTTACCTGGAAGTCGGATTGCCAGGTCATATGGTAGTTCTATGTCTAACATTTTGGGGGACCGCCAAACTGTCTTCCAGAGTGGCTGCACACTATTTTACATTCACACCAGCGATGTATAAGAGTTCCTATTTTTTCTTCATCCTCGTCAGCACTTGTTGTTTTCCATTTAGTTAATAATAGTCATCTTGGTGACTGTGAGGTGCTATCTCATTGTGGTTTTGTTTTGTATTTCCCTAGTGACAAATGATGTTGAGCAACTTTTTATGTGCTTATTGGCCATTTGTATATCTTCTTTGGAGAAATGTCCATTCAAGGCCCTTGCTGTTTTTATTTGGGTGTCTTTCTGTTGTGTTGTAGAAGTTCTGTATATACTTTGTATATGAAACCCTTATCAGATACATGGTTTCCAAATAGTCTCTCCCATTCTGTAGGATATTTTTTCACTTTCTTGATAATGTCCTTTGCTGAACAAAGTTTTCAATTTTGATCAAGTCCAATTTATCTTTTGCTTCTGTTGTTTGTGCATTTAGTGTGAAGACTAAGAATCCATTGCCTAATACAAGGACATGAAGGTGTTTTCTTCTAAGAATTTTATAGTTTTATCTCTTATATTTAGGTCTTTGATCCACTTTGAGTTAATTTTTGTGTATATGGTGTGAGGTGGGGGTCCACTTTCATTCTTTTGCATATGGCTATCCAGTACTCTCAGCACCAAGGACTTGGCACCCTTGTCACAAATCAACTGGCCTAAGGTGTGTGGGTTTATTTCTGAACTCTCAGTTCTATCCTTTTGGTCTCTGTGCCTGTCCTTGTACCAGTACCATGTTGTTTTAATTAGTGTCACTTTGTCGTAAAGTTTGAAATTGAGAAGTGTGAGTCCTCCAACTTTGTTCTTCTTTTTCAAGATGTTTTTGGCTATTCAGGCACCCTTACCCTTAAATATGAATTTGAGAATTAGCTTTTCCGCTTCGACAGAGAAGGCTTTTGGAAGTTTGAGTGGGATTTTGTTGAATCTGTAAATCACTTTAGGTCATATTGGTGTCTTGACAATATTGTCTTCCCGTCCATGAGCACAGAGTATCTTTTCACTTATTTAGGTTGTCTTTCATTTCTTTCAACAATGATTTGTAGTTTTTTGTGTACAAGTCCTTTATATCCTTGGCTAAATTTATTCCTTGATATTTGATTCTTCTAGTTGCTATTGTAAATGGATTTAGTTCCTTTTGGCTCATTGTTGGTGTATAGAACCACCACTGATTTTCGTGTATTGCTCTTGTACCCCACCACTTTGCTGAGTTCGTTTATTAGATCTAGTAGTTTTTCTTGTGGGTTCTTTGGGGTTTTCTATGTATAGAACCATGTCATCTGCAAATAGGGATAGGTTTACTTCTTCCTTTCCAGTGTGGATGCCTTTTATTTCTTTTTCTTGCCTAATTGCTCTGTCTAGAACTTCAGGACAGTGCTGACTAGCTGGGGTAAAAGCGAGCATCCTTGTCTTGCCCTTGAAAGCATTCAGTCTTTCACCACTGCTTACGATGTTAGCTAAAGGTTTTCATATGCCCTTTATCATGTTGAAGAAGTGGTAGTTCCTTTTTTATTGCTAAATCGTATTCTAAAATATGAATATATTACAATTTATTTGTATATTTTCCTATTGATAGACATTTGGGTGTGTTTCCAGTTTTTGGCTGCTAATGTTACACCTTCTGTGAACATTCTTGTTCAAGGCCTTGGATGGAAACTTCAGATGTTTTAGTTTGAGAAGTGTAAAAGTGCATTGTTTTGGAAAAAGTTACGTTCAGCATATTCTTACATGAGTAGTTTCTCAGCTGAAAGTTGCACAAAGTACACAAAAGTATATGTTCATACATTATAGAGTTAAATAGAAATGATAACCTGTAAGAAAACTTGACTTTGCTTTTGTACAGAAGCTTTCTCTGAGAACACTGGAGACACTTCCATTAACAAAATGACACAGCCGTATCTGAAAAGGTATGTGCATCCATGGGTTGAGTCTATTTTCCTTGATCAGTGACTAAATATTGATGAGTACGTAAGTCTTTTTCCTTTCTTCTAGCTTCCACCCACAAATAAAATGGTTCCAAAAAGATGATGTGATCATCTTAAAGATAAGACTAAGAAATGTAAAAGATTACCAGTGTAAATATTTTAGAGACAGAGTCATTTTCAGGTAGGTTTATGCATATTTTATAAAGTTAAACGGAAAAAATTTCTAACATTTTTAAAGACTGACTTCATTTCTTTTTATAAACCTAGTGCCTGGGTGGGAGACAAATTTTACTTGGCTGATATGGAGCTGCAGGCCAACATAATAAAAGATGACTGCAAATGCGTAATTAAAAATGAGGAACCAATAATCACTCTTGTAAAAGAAAGAAGGGAATCCTGGTGTAGCTTGCTCAAGCAGAAGGTGAGTTGAAATGAACTGTGGCTGGTCTTAACGCCTGTGGTACGTTTGATTGTCTCATGTAACGTAAAATGTTGTGTTGAACAGAATCCTAATGTGGCTTTTGATTTTGATCACTGGGAAGAACAGGAAGAGGATAGCCCCTTCTCCAAGGGTGAGATGCCACGTGCCCACTCCCCCGAGGGGACTGTAGGTGCCACGGGGCGGGGGGGGGGGACGTGATCGCTCATGCAGCGAATTTTAAGAATACGGCCTTGATGGAATTGGATCGTTACTATAAAGCCCTTAGACTTAGTTTTCTTCTTGTGGTTGATGTTGGTGCTTGGTTATAAATACAACTTCTTTTAACACTCTTAGAGTACAATTATTTATAAACAGACAAATTTCACCTCATTTCTTGCCTAAAATAATGAAGATACAAAATAAATGGCAAAATAGAGCTAGATCCCAAGGGTCTTTTTTTTTTAATGGGGGGGGTGAAAAGATTTGCTAATTATTCTGTAGTTAATGTATACTTAACACTATCTAACTTTTTTAGTCGTCCATTCTAAAAACCGATCCTGCAGATTGGCAAAGGTGGTTGAAAACAGTGACAGCACTTCAGAGGATGACGAAAGTGGCAGTGATTGAGCTTGTGAGTTATCCCCAAGAGTGGCCACAAGACTTGGAACACAAGTGGACATTGCTGCATGACTGACAGTTAAGACAAGAAGTCATACCCGAGCCTTTCTCACTTCCAGGATAGGGTACCATTGTCGTCTTCTGTTGGCGCTAGACATGGAAATGGTGAGAAATTCCTAGTCCACTTGGAAGTGGCTGCTGATAAGAAGAGTGTCCCTCACAAGCTCGGCTATCACTGTCTGTCCCACCCGTGGCCTCTCACGGGAAACTCATCCCGACTCGCTCAGGTCTGAGTGACGAGCAAACCGTGACATCTGGGTAATGAATTGTACTGTCTGGAGTCAGCCCATTAGTTTTTTTCATTCTGAAAACTTGGTCTTATATAAATGGAGGCTTTCATCTTCTAAATTCATACCTGGCACTGCTTAACGTTAGACCCTTTTAACCCGGGGTTGGTTGGGATTCGGCATTTTCAGCCTTCTTAACCAGTTGAGAGCTAACAGGAGTTAGTTTACTTCTTAGGAAGAGATAGTCCAAGGATGAAAATGGGGTTGCCCCATCAGCAATACCAGGGCCAGGGCCTTCTCGAGGGAGAGCTGCTGCTTCTAAGTGACCCCCTGGACCTGCGGAGTCAGGGCAAACATGAAAAAGTTTCTCTTTAGCGAAAATTTAAAAGGTCCTGTTGGGGTGCCTGACGGTAAGCCTCAGAATGCCCGGATGTGATGTGCCCGCAAAGCATCCATGACCCCATCCTCAGTGAGGACACCGTGGATAGCCATTGCCGCTGAAACGGAAGCATGCCGAGGCTGACTTTCAGGCTTAGGGTTTCTCTGTTAATTAAAAAACTTAGAAAGGTGAGCTGTTAGGAAATTTAAAACCCTTCGTTGTGATTTAAATGACTTCTTCAGTATGAGTTCAGCAGCTTATTAGCCTAAAAGTGGACAAGAACATTTGTAGAACATGACTGTTGAGTACTTGCCCCAAGATTTTTATTCTGGAAGTTTACATCAGAAAGTGCAGACGCCCAAGTTTAAATGTGCCCCAGGTATAAGCCACTGCTTGAACTAGAGGCAAACTCGGGCAGCAAGCTGTCAGTGAGCAGGTTTAGCTCGCACTCTGGGTCTCCGTTTCCTCATCTGTAAAAATAAGACGCTGAGCTCACCACGTGGCCTCACCTCCCTCGGGGAGTGCCCGCGGAGGGCTGCCGGGCCAGGGCGTTTTTCCACACAGGGGCCGGGTGACGGCCGGTCGGATCCCTGCCCCCCAGGGAGAGGATGTGGGGCCCGGCCTGGGCAGCCTCCAGGAGCACGTCCTTGCTGCTGTGATCCGTAGATGATGGCCCGTGACGTGAGGTGGTGCCTTTCCTTTTTCTTGGCTAAACTGGGCAGGCGCTTCAGGAAGTAGAAAGTTCTGGTGTCTTTGCTGGCAAAGGTTTTGGTCTGTGGAGCTCTTCCAGCGTGTTCTTGTCAGGTGTCAGTTTCTGCAGATGTAGCTTTTGTTCCTGTTGGTGGAGATGTTTGGATTTGCTACTGGGCCTGCCTGGGAGTGTTAGCTACCTGCCTTCGACCTCAGTTGTCTTCAGTCTGTTTTGTAAAACAGCAAATAATAGAAGCAAATAATAGAGCTGCAGGAGTATATGTTCCCCATGTACAGAAGGTGGGTGGTCCTGCTCTCAAAGAAGAAAACAGTGCTGACTCTCTTGTGTATTTCATAAACAGCTCAAAGAAAATCCTGGGGGGCAGGTTATATGTTTCCATCACAGTTGCTTTTTTCAGACATTTAGATTTACTAATATTTGAAGTTCTGACAAACGTTTTTCGTAAGACATAGGACGCTGCCTAGTTAAATGCAAACAATTAGTAACTGTTTTTTTTTTCTCCCCTGCTATGAATATGTACTGATTTCATGTTTTGGGTAAATTTCTGAAATGCAGGGTAAAAGTACTTTTTGTCTGTTCTGGAATTGATTACATACTTAGTTACAGCTTGAGTGTGTTGTGGTATGCTCAATAAAATCTCAGTGTATTCACAGCAGTGTTTTAACTTTTTTTCTGCAGATGTGTACGTATTCTACTCCGTTGCAATCATAGTGTGAAACTACTTTGCATTCTTCTATTTTTGTTCAACATTATCTTGTAAACTATTTTGTTTATAGTTTTCCTAATTATTTTTTTTCAGCTTTTGACATTTTCAAAAACATTTTCCCTGAGTGACAAATACAAAATAGAACTTTATTCACCACCCTTTGTTATTTGACCCAGTCGCCAGCGAAGGCTGTTGTGGGGGCTGGTGTCCGTGGTGCTGACCCCCGACCGAGGGGACCCTCACGCACACACAGGTTGCAAATGGTTCTGGATGGTCAGCTTTGCGTGGGGGCCTCTTCCCTCAGCCTATGATAAACCGGCCATGTATGTCCCCAGGTTAAATACAGGGTGTCAGGACTTTTGGAGGGAGGTGGAGGTAGGTAGCAAAATAGTTGTCCTTTAATATTTTAAAAATCCATTTCAACCAAAGCAAAGCATCACCAATTATGTATATAAAAATATACTTTATCACTCAGATTAAGAAACACCTTTTATTTAAGGCACTGTGATGCACCCCTTGTTAGTTGCCACCATAATGGTAGAAGTTTCCATTCAGCCCTTCCCTAGCCATCAGCCTTCTGTTAGGTTACCGTCGCAGTCTTCATCTGCTAACCTTAGCAAACACGTGTCACTTCTCCTATCCAGAACGCACACCCAGAGAATTAAAGATACCTAAAAATAAAGATATAAACATATTAAAACATTTTTTCCTTAAGAAAAACATCAGGAAGGTATAACCACAAATACTGCTTACAAAATAAATTCATCCCAGCTTTGACTTGACTACAGTAAGAGTTTGAGCTTGTTACTCAGGCTCTTCCTCTGGTGGGACAACTTCCATTAGCATCTGAAGGTACGTGGTGATGGGTTCTGAAAAAAAATAAATGCAGGTAGAAGACGTCACGTGAAAATCTTTGCCTTGATTGTCCCTGCTGTTGGTGAGCAGCAATATTTTCATTACCCTCTCCATTGCTCAGTAAAATAAAATGACCGCCTGCATTGGGCTTTGCTGGAGAGACCTCTTTCCAAGAAAGGATTTCCCAGCAGACAAAATCAATTGACCTGCTGGGGCTTTCGGAGAACGTGAAGCCCTGGAAAGCACCCTACATAGAAGTGCAGGTAAGGGGAGCCTGGCGATCAGCTGGTTTCAGTCCCGTAGGGAGAGCTGATCAGGAGGGACGAGCATGCCATTCTAATCCAAGTGCACCTGCTCCCCACTTTGTAAGACCCCCTGTGTAGAATGGAGGCTTAACATCAGCCAATCGGAACAGCTCTCGCTTGCTCCCGCATTTGCCCTATGTCAGCGTTTCCCTCCCCAGCCCTCAGTGGAACCCTTTCCACTTCCGGTTTGGATGCTGCCCAATCCATGATCATGAAACTGCTCAAATAAACTCGTATAAATAGTATCTAGTATCTTATTTTAACACCGTGTAGGTGCTGATGGGGAGTGGGGGGTGAGACGGGTCACCTCTGTTAGAGATATCTGGTAGGAAATGGTGCTTCCTCCTCCTACTTCTTAGGGGGATTTGTCGGTGGAGATCAATTCTTTCCCATTCTGGAACTAGAAACCTGCTAAGTACTTTATTGTTCTTCAGGAAAATCCTGAATGATACAGTTGTATGTATATATTCACTGCCACCAGCCAAGGGTGAGTCTTTGGTCTGAAGTCACTGATGCATTTTGCTTAAAAAGCAGCTTGTTGTTTTCCTCCCCCTCCTTAGTCTCACTTTCTTACAGGTTTTTGTAGAGAGCAGCTTGGCTAAATTTTCTAGCACTGAGAAATAAGACACATTTTGTACCATCCAATTGCAAGTCATTCTGGCTAGATTCTCTGTCAATATGATCAAATCCAAGTTCACTTTCAAGTTACGGGGAAAAAATGGCTGTTTTCTTTTACTAAGAAGTGTTCTCTCTTTTCTAGAAGAGTGTGCCTGTAACCTCTCTTTCTCAGTTTGGTGTTTGGATCAGAGAAAAGGGGGTGGGATTTGGGAGAAGCTGTTTCAGAAAAGTGAAGTCCATGGTGCAAATAATATAGCCATATTTTGGTTTTGGTTTCACTTAAAATAAAAAATTAAATCAAATAAATTAATCATTAAAATAACTTCCCTCTCTTGGTTCTAACAGGTAAGTGGCAGTACCTAATGGTGAGGAAATGGTGGTTGGGAGAGCGCATCCGGAGTTTACCCAGGATGGAGAAAGGCTTTCTCAGTCCCTGCTGCATCTGAAGCCCACAGTCAACATCCCTGCCTCCAAGTTGGGTTATAGTCCTCCTAAGATAAGTGGATATAAGTTAAAACAGTAACACCTGAGGGGATGGCTGCACGCAGGTGCCAGATGACCAAACGGGGCTAGACCCAGGATTAACCTGCACAGCTGCATTCCTGCCTTCACGGAGCTCGCTGCGCAGGGAGAGAGAGGAGGAAAGAAGCCGCTGGTGAGGGGTGGCCTGCTGAGGTGCTCAGGAGCCTGGCAGGCTTTTGTAAGGGGGGCTTCTGCCACTGAAGCTGCCTATAGGGTGAAGCGTTGTGAATATCGTACGGTTAAAGACGTTCTGACAAGCAGTTAGGGACAGTTCGTCGTCCCTTTTGATACCCTTGGGCACTAGTGCTTTCTTTTGAGAAGGGAAAGTGGTTAAGGTGGTTTAACTTTTAAACACTTTTGCTAAAGTAGACGAGGAACCCAGATTGCCGAGTGGAAGGTGAGACCTGGGCCTTGGAACTGGAAGGCTCAGGCCCTCGTCCCAGCTCCCTGGTCCCAGCTGTCGCTTCTTGGGTGTCTCTGGGATGCTGCCGGGCCTCCTCGATGCATCTCCCTCAAGAGAAGATGGTGCTTCCCTTCCTGCTTCCCAGAGGAACTGATGGAACAAAGAGGCCACAGGCGGACCCAGCAGTGACAGCCGTGGGGAGCGGTTGCACGTCCTCGTGCGGAGGGGGTGGAAGTTGCCGCCACGTGAGGTGCTCTGACAGGGTGTTGAGGTGGGCCTGGGGCTGGGGAGGCTGTGGGGCGCCGTGCCTGCCTGCGCGTCACTACCGCCAGCACAGTCCTGCTGATACTCACTCGAGACCCTCTGAACCCATCCAAACTTGCAGTGGACGAAAAGGAAGTAAAATATCAGGCCACTCAGGATGAACAGCACGCAGTAGAGGTACTCCCACGCGGGCTCAGTGATGATCGGGGCCAGAACCAGAAACACAGACACGAGAGTCACCAAGATGGGAATGCAAATGGGCACCTGTAGGCAAAACAAGGTGTCACGCATGGGCTTGCTATGTGTTTTCCTTTCTTGTTGGAAAATGTTCATAAAAAGTAAACATTTTAATATAGAGAGAACATAATGAGCTCAATGCATTCTTTCCCCAATTTCAGTAATTTTTAAATAGTTTTGCCTATCTTGTTTCAGCCACTCCACCTTTTTTTCTTCTTTTTCCAGGGTTATAAAGAAAATACCAGGCATCATGTCATTTCACCTATAAAGTAGTCGGTATACGTCTCTAACTGATAAGGACTTTATGTTTTTAACATAATCATCTTGCCGTAGTCACACATAACAAAATTAACAAACTAGATTGCTAAAATTGAATCTATATTCAGATTCCCATGATTATCTAGTTTTGTTTTTTTTTTTAAATCAGGATCAAACGAGCCACAGCTCACTGACTATGTCTCTCTGGCTTTTTATTCTTCAGTAGTTCCCATTCCCTCCCCTCCTTTTTTATCTTGACATGGATTTGTTAGAGAAGGTTTGTGATTTATCCTTTACGGTGTCCTAATTCTAGCTTTCTCTAATTGTTGCCTTGTGGAGACATTTAGCTTGCTCCTCTATCCTCCATATTTTCCCATACACCAGTAGTTTTAGACCTAAGCACATACTGTATAGTTGGAGCAATGCACTTCATAGTGTCTGCTTATCCCAATGTTGAATTACTGAGATCAGTGGGTTTGTGGATGGAGAATCAGTACACTTCCATCACTGTGGATTTCTCCATTAACTTATTTGTTTTCATTGTGGTAGCATATATAATATAAAATTTGCTATTTTTAAGTGTACGCTTAAGTAGTAGTATTTAAGTTTAAATGTTTTGCTACTATTACCATGACCCATCACCAAAACTTTCTCATCTCTCCAAGCAGAAACTGTATCCATTGAGCAATAACTCCCCATTCTCCCCTCCCCGCACCCCCTTGTAACCTCTAATCTACTTTCTCTATACATTTGCCTATGCTAAATAGTTCTGGAAATGGAATTACATGATATTTGGCCTCTTGTTTCTGGCTTTTTTTCACTTAGCTTAAAATGTCAAGGTTCAAACTTGGAATTCCTTTTTATGGCCTCTTTATGGCCAAATAAGATTCCATTGTATGCATTTGCCACATTTGTTTATCCACTTATTCATCAATGGATGTTTGGATTGCTTCTAGTTTTTGGATCTCGTAAATAATGCTGCTATGAACATTAGTGTACAAATATCTGTTCGAGTCTCTGTTTTCATTTCTTGTTGGTGTATATCTCGGAGTGGAGTTGCAGGTTATGTGGTAATTCTATGTTTAACTTTTTAAGGAACCACCAAACTATTTCCTAGAGTCACATCATTTTACATTCCCACCAACAATTCACAAGGATTCCAATATCTCCTCGTTCTTGCCAACACTTAATATTTTTCATTTTTAATAACAACTGTCCTAGTGGGTATGAGGTGTTATCTCATTGTGGTTTTGATTTGCATTTCCCTAATGACTAACGATGCTGAGCGTCCTTTCAAGTGCTTGTCAGCCAGTCAAGTCCTTTGCTCATTTTCTAATTGGATTCGTCTTTTTGTTTTGTAGCAGTTCTTAATAATTTCTAGATATTAAGGCCATATTAGATACATGATTTGTAACTATTTCCTCTCACTCTATAGGTTGGCTTTTCACTTTCTTGATAGTGCTCTTTGATGAGCAAACAATTTTATTTTTGGTCAAGTCCAATTTATCTATTTTCTCTTTTGTTGATTATGCATTAGTTCTAATGCAAGGTCATGAAGATTTACCCCTATGTTTTCTTCTAAGAATTTTGTAGTTTTAGCCCTTATATTTAGATCTTTAACCCTTTTTGAGTTAATTTTTATATATGATGTAAGGTATGGGTCCAACTTCACTCTTTTGCTGTGGATATCCACTTTTTCCAGCAGTATTTGTCTTTTCCTCATTATTGGACTTGGCACCCTTGAGTTGGCCATAGATGTGTGAGTTTATTTCTGTGTTCTCATTTCTGTTCCATTGGCTTATACGTCTGTCCTCGTGCTTGTACCCCATGGTTTTGATTATTATTATCTTGGTAGTGAGTTTTGAAATTGGGAAGTATGAGTCCTTCAGCTTTGTTGTTCAAGATTATTTTGGCTATTTGGGACCCCTTACAATTCCATATGAATTTGGTGTTTGGGTTTTCCATTTCTGAAAAAAAAGGTGCTCCCCATTAGCTTTTTACCTAATGGTTTTCTTATCCACTGATGACCATTTCCTTGGTTCATTATTTTCATCAGGGTTGCAAAATGATAATTTTCTAATTTTGTTATTTCTTCTAGACTTATTATGAGCTTCAATTATTTCATTGTTTCAAAACACAGTTCAAACAGGAAAAGCAGGATAAATGGTTATTCTTTTTATTTCTTAGCTTTTAGAATGATGAGTTAGGTCCTTGAGACTTCCAGAGGTGACTTGAACGTGTGGGCTTCTATGTATTTGTTGAGTATCCTTTGCAGTCATTATTCTTTGTGATGCTCAGTGAGTCCCACTGTTGACCGGCAGGAGCTCCTTTGCACTGGCTTCTGGGTCCCTTGAGTGTAATACATGGTCTTGGAAAGCTTTGTTGTTTGCAGCGTGACCGGATGTGCCGGACCTCAATGCGTCCGTTCCTCCAGGGAGCCTTGTTTCCTTTTAGTGGGAAGTGGCATTAGACACCACAGTCTGGGTGACTGGAGTACTCACTGTTCTTATTCAAAGGCAGAGATAACGTTTTTTTTTCAAGAAGGGAATAAAGTTTATGAATTCCTACTGATATTTCCAGTTCAAGTGTAGCCACACTTTTTCCTTCCTTTACTTTAGATTTATATCTCTTTTTTAATGCTTCTGAATATCTTGTTTCTTAATGACTTTAACATAAGTACTATTTGTGTTATCCTACAATGGACCCCTATAATAAAGTTCAAAATAATGATATTAGGAGAAGATCCCAGATGGCTGATTAAGGAGAAGCTGGCTCACTTCTCCCCCAGAAAAACAACTAGGGATCAGGCCGAAGCTGTCTGCAACAATGAACCTGGGGCTCTGGAGACGGGGGAGTGCTCTACAATGACCAGGAAAGTACAGGACAGACAGAGAAGCCGCAGTGAGAGATCCTGAGTAACCCCCTCAGCCCCGGCTCCTGGCACCCATCCCCACTCAGGGCAGAGAGCACCTGGTTCTCCATTCTCCGGCCGGCGAGCAGCTCCAGACAGAACGGAAACTGGAAGTGTACAACATGATCTAGCACTGTGCCAGCTTGTGGCTGGCGAATTTGGTCTGCTGGGACCACCAACGGTTTCAGCACCCCTCACCCTACCCCCACCCCAGCTAGCCACCACCTGTTGCTGAAAACTAAAAATAGCCTCTATTCTGAGGGCTGAGAGGAATGTTGCCAAAGAGCACCACCTGCTGGCACATGAGGAAAGTGCACCTCCAAGAAGGTTAAAGGCTTTGGGGTGAAGAGGGCCTTTTTCTGCGCAGGCCAGGAAAGTACACCCTTGGGTATGGAATTAAAGGCTTTTAGCCATCTTTGCTTGACCTCCCTGGGTCCTGTGGAACTGGTGTATGCCCCCTTCATGGGTCTGTGGCCCGGCCCATGTTGGGCAATACTGATGAACCAGGAGTCAAAGAAGAGCATTAACACAAACCCAATCAAAACAAAAGCTTTGAGGTGAGAAAATCCAACCTTAGTAAACTCAAAATGATAATCCAATACCCAGGCATCAGCAAAAAATAAGCCATACTAAGAAAACAGGAAGATATGGTTCAGTCAAAGGAGCAAATAAGAAAGTTGGAGGAGATACAGAATCTGGAACAACTAGTCAAAGATGTTCAAACAAATCTAAAATTCAACAATATGGCTAAAGGGATAAAGGATATTAAGACACTAGGTGAGCATAAAGAGGTGAGTCTCTTGTAGATGCGTATAGATGGCTCATACTTAATCTATTTGGCCAGTCCGCATCTTTTGATTGTCTAGATGCTCTATTGATGAGAATTTGAAACATTCACACAAAAATAACATACAGGAATGAAAGGCACAACAGATGAAATTTAAAATAAGCCTACAGCAGCAGATTTTAACAGGCAGAAAAAAGGATCAGTGAGCTGGAATACAGAGCATCTGAATTCAAATAGACAAAAGAATAGAGAAAAGTATGGAAAAATTTGAACAAGATCTCTGAGAACTGATTGACAACACAAAGCATACAAAACATTCATATCATGGGTGTCCCAAACAGAGAAGAGAAGAACAAGGGGGCAGATGGAATACTTGAGAAAATAATGGCCAAGAACTTCCTAACTCTGATAAGAGGCATTGATATCCAGGTTCAAGAAGTGAAACATACGCCAAACTGATAAATCCAAATAGATCTATCCAAGAAACATACAATTCAGGATGTCAGCTGTCAAAGATCAAGAGAATTCTGAAACAGCAAAAGAAAAGTGATACGTTACATACTAGGAATACCCAGTAAGACTAAGTGACAGTTTCTCATCAGAAACCATGGAGGCAAGGAGGCAGTGGTGTTATATATTCAAGATACCGAAAGGGAAAAATTGCCAGGCAAGAATGATCTGTCTGGCAAACTGTCCTTCAAAAATGAGGATGACTTGAAGATATCACAGATCAGCAGAAGCTGAGAGAATTCATTAACAAGAGACCTGCCCTACAAGAAATATTAAAAGGAGTCCTGCATGCTGAAAGTAAAGGACAGGAGAGAGGGGTGTAGGAGAATGTAAAAATGAATATTGTTGGTAAGGGTACCTAAAAGGGTAAAAAGAAACAAAAGATATGTATAAAAACCAAAGGGAAAAATGGTTGAAGTAAATACTACCTTTACAATAATAATTGTGCCAGTTTGAATGTATTATATCCCCCAAAACACCATTATCTTTGAGTAATCTTGTGGGGACAGTGTCGATTACATTGGAATTCTTTGTTTCTGTGGAGATGCGCCCCACCCAACTGTGGGTGATGACTCTGGATAATTTCCATGGGGGTGTTACCCCACCCATTCAGGGTGGTCTAAATTAAATCACTGGAGCCATATAAATGAGCTGACAAACAGAGGGAACTCAGTGCAGCTGTGAGTGATATTTTGAAGAGCCACAACCAAGGGGGACACTTGAATGCACAGAAGCTGAGAGAGAAGCTGCAGATGAGAGACAGTTTAAAGACAGCTGTTGAAAGCAGACTCTTGCTCCAGAGAAGCTAAGAGAGTAAAAATACCCCAAGAGCAACTAAGAGTGACATTTTGGAAGCCTAGAGAGGAACATCCTGGGAGAAAGCCATTTTGAAACCAGAACTTTGGAGCAGACGCCAGCCACGTGCCTTCCCAGCTAACAGAGGTTTTCCAGACACCACTGGCCATTCTCCAGTGAAGGTACCTGATTGCTGATGTGTTACCTTGGACACTTCATGGCCTTAAGACTGAAACTGTGTAACCAAATAAACCCCCCTTTTTTGGGGGGGGTAAATCAAAATGCAATTTTATTTTTAAGACTGATGTTCAAAGGCAAAAACAGGGACAGGATGGATTTAAAAAGGGGAGAAAAGGAAAGAGAGGAGAACAAGCTACATTTATTAGTCATTGTACTATACTTGAATACTGTAACAAATGGACACATAGATAAACATCATGGGCTGGTTTTACTTTACTGTATGCAATTTCTGTTATTCTTTGCAAACGATTAAACAAGTGGTTCTTGAGAACAGTAATGAAAGTTTAAAGATACAAATTTACAGTCTTTCAAATCACCTAAAAAGATCCCGTTATAATTTTATTAAATGTCACCAAATCTCTTGAAAAATACCACTTAGGTATTTAGAAGGCCTAGAAATACTTCCATTTCCCTCCCCTCAGCTTAAACAATAATACATTATATTATTTAGTGGCAAAAATCCTTTGAACTGTTCTTACATGATGTTCCTTAGTTGAACACTCATATGTATCATAGAATTATATATTTTACTAAATATGTCACAAACAACTTGAAATATAATTTTCCCCTTTTCTTCAACTTTCATTTTCATTTCCAATTTTAAAATCTCTTTAAAATATTAGTTGTTTAATTGCTTTTTTTAATTAATAAATTTTATTTTGAAATAAGTTCAATTGTACAGGAACGGTTGCTAAAACAGTACAAATCCCATACATACAACACCATAATACCCCGACCCCTCTCCCCTGATAACCCCAATCCATCACCCTTAAGATCCTGTCACACCACCGTCTCTTCCCCTCCCTAACATCCATCATCTATTGCTCTGTCCTCTGAACACATGAGAGCAAGCTGCACATATCTTTGAACAAACAATATAATTCACATATACTTTTCCCTTGGACAAGAACATTATTTTATGCAATTTCATTAAGTGCAGCTAAGAAGTTCAAGAAATTCAACATTGATATAAAGCTTACATTCTATTATTCCCCCCCCCCTTTTTTTTCTTGTGTCCCATCTGTGTCCTTTTGAGCCTCCTCACCTTCAACCTGCGATCCCATCCAGGATCATCCTTGGAATTTAACTGTCATCTATTGAGACTGTCTTTATTATTATTTTTTTCAATTGTGGAAAGACATACATAGCCCAAATCTTCCCATTCCACCCCTCTCGAGCATTCCATTGGTGTGATTAATCACATTTAGAATGTTGCAATGCTATCACCTTCCCACCATCCATTTCTAGAAGTTT
>PVKY010000607.1:0-44160 GCA_004027775.1 Bradypus variegatus
GTTGTTCCAGGGGGACTACTTAGCTTCCACTCCTCTCTATGCCGCCATCTTCCCGGAAGTCTCCGTACCATGCTGTTTTGACCAATAATGTCCTTTTTTTTTTTTAACATTTTACTTCCTACATGCTAACATCTTTATTAATACAGCTTAATCTGACCCATTGGCATGTTGATTATTTCCCGTTGGAATTGGTGAAATCAGAAAAAAAATAATTTTTAATATATACCATAAAAAATAAATACTCACTTAATGCAGTCTTACCTGTTTATGATGTCAAAAGTTTTTCTTCTCCCAAAATAAAGATCCTGAGATAATTTGAGATTCCTTAGAATGAAAAATCAATACGCCTTCTGAAGCAACGAACTTGCAAAATGATGCAGCAGACTGCTAGGCACACTTAGTGTAACAGGAACTTCATGTTCACTGAAAAAGGAAATTGGATCTATGACTGTAATCCTTTATGAAAATTTATAACAAGACTTTACCTAATTTACTTTTAGTGACTTCATAAATACTGGAAGAGCAGCTGGACACAGTTTAAGATGAGAATTAGCAAGGTTTCTTTTTCCATAAAGCGAACTTGTAAAAATTTCCCTTTGGCACCTTTTTTTGATCCTCCTTTATTGTGTTGAAGAGATACTGAGTTCTTTCAGATTTTCACTTAGGTGGGTGGTTTCCAAACTGGCTGGACTGTCCACATTTGTGGTTCCTACCCAGGGTTTTCCTGTTGCTGAATCTATGACTTTTCCTATTTTGAAAATGATCTCAGCTAGTTCATGCACCACATGCATTGTTCATGGATGCTTTGCTGGAGAGCATCATGAGCAAAGCAGGCTTTCCTCTTATTAAAATACTTTAATAAATAGGGATCCAGAACAAGCCTGGTCACTCTTACCTTAGCAGTTTTTTGCATTGCTGTCCCGATTACTTCCCCTTGTTCCATCTGGCATGGGTGGACGAGCGAGCTGTTGACACTATGTGGCTTTGGTCACCTTGGAGTTTGGGTCTGTCCAGCAGCGTGGCCTGGAAAGCCAGTTAATGTCCTTTTGAGTCTTCTTCCCACTGTTGTTAGATCCCATCCAGGATCATGTATTGTGTTTGTCATTGTCTCTTTAGTTGCTCTTTTTTTTTTTTTTACCTGTGGGACCATATATACACCATAAACTTTCCCATCTTAGCCATTCCAAAGCATACCATTCAGTGGGATTAATCACATTCACCATGTTGCAATACCCTCACCATCTTCCATTATTAAAACTTTACTGTCTTCCCAAACAAAAACCCTGTATCCATTATGCATTAACTCACCATCCCTCTTCCCCCCACCCCCATCCCTGGCAAACCTCTCTCTATGAGCTTGTGTATTCTCTGATATATTCTTTGTAGTTACCATGGGGCTTAAATTTAACATCTTAAATCTGTAACAGTCTCATTTGCTTTGATACCATCTTAACTTCAATAGTATACAAAGCTGTGTTCCTATACCCCTCTGTTCCCCTACCTTTATGTAATTCTTGTCACAGATTACATATTTGTACATTTTGAGCCCCAAACCACTGAGTTCTCATTCCATTTGCCTTTTAGAGCCTGTAAGAAGTAAAAAGTGGAGTTATGAACCAAAGATACAATAGGACTGGCATTTGTATATACCCACATCATTACCCTTACCAGATATCTTTATCTATTCATGCAACTTTGATATATTTTCTATTGTCCTTTCCTTTCAACCTGCAGAACTCTGTTTAGCAACTCTTGTAGAGCTGGTCTAGTCATGACAAACTCCCTCAGGTTTTGTTTATCTGTGAATATTTTAATCTCTCATTTTTGAAAGACAGTTTTACCAAATACAGAATTCTTGGTTGGCACATTTTGCTTTCAGCACTTTAAATATGTCATTGCACTACCTTCATGCCTCCATGGTTTCCAGTGAGAAATTGGCACTTAATCTTATTGAAGCTCCCTTGTACATGACATGTTGCTTCTCTCTTGTGGCTTTCAGAATTCTCTCTGTATTTTTGGCATTCGACCATTTGATTATATTTTGCCATGACATTGGTCTATTTGGGTTTATCCTGTTTGGAGTTCACTGAGCATCTTGGAGGTAAATATTCATGACTTTCTTGGACTTTGGAAAGTCTTCATCCATTATTTCTTTGAATATTCTCTCTGCCTCTTTCTCTCTTTCTTCTTCTGGGATTCCTATAATGAATATATTGGCTGCTTGATGGTGTCCCACAATTTCCTTGGGCTCTGTTCACTTTTCTTCATTCTTTCTTCCTTCTGCTCCTCAGATTGGATGATTTCAATGATCTTATCTTCAAGTTCACTGATTCTTTCTTCTGCCATCTCCAATCTGCTCTTGAACCTTCTAGGCAATTTTTAATTTCTGTTACTCTGGTCTTCAGCTCTGTTTGGTTCCTTTTCCTAATTTCCATTTCTCTATTGATGCCCTCTTTGTGTTCATCTCTCATTTTCTTTATTTCCTTTAGTTCCTCGTCTATGTTTTCCTTTAGCTCTTTGAGCATTTTTAGTGCCATTTTTGAAGTCTTTTCTGGTATGTCCCGGGTCCAGTCCTCCTTGATGGTGGTTTTTAATGCTCTAATCTTCTCCATTGCCTGGGCCATTGCTTCCTCTTTCTTTGTACGTTTTGTAATCTTTTGTTGCAATCTGGACATTTCTATATTTTATTGTGCTATCACTGGAATTTAGACTCTGAGATCTGTTCCTTAAGGTTGTTGTATAGCTAGTGTTCTGACAGAGCTTTTCTTGAATGCCAGGAGCTAACTGGAAAAAAAAATAAAAAATAAATTAAAAAATGCAGGGTTTATCCATATGGTGAGTTTAGAAAATAGCTCAAAGTCAAAGCATAAGGACTTCCCTGATCCTTTCGTGCATATGTCTTGTCTTGGACATGAACATGTGGCCCTGGGAATTTCCCCATTTTTATAGATGTGAAAGTTCCCTCTTCCCTAGGAAAGTTTCCTCATGGCCCAGGGCATTATATTCTGTGTTCCACAGCCAGCAATCCCTTGCCCCAGGCAGCACGAGTTGTCTGCTCTCCCACAGCATTCTGTAGGAGAGCTTGGTGAGCCACCTTCTACATACTGGGCACGTTCTGGGATGGCTAAGTCCTCAGGCCACCACCAGACAGATCGGACCAGACATACATAATCCCAGCATATGCTTGAAGGTTACTTTGCTCCCTCTGGAGCTGGAACCAGGGATCTGTGCTGAGAGCATGGGCAAGTTCTGCACTTAGCTGGGGAAGCTTGAGAGGAGGTGTCAGCCAGGGTACCATGAAAGCCTACTGCTTTTTAGTAGCCTTTTCTTGAATCAGTGCTTGCCCTGTTACTGCACTCTTTAAATCTTCTCTGGAGATATGAGAGAAATGTTTCTGCCACTTCTTTCTGGTTGTTCAAAGCTTCTGTGGGGGAACAGAGCCTTGAAGAGTCTCACTCCACCATCTTGATCAGGGCCTTTTCTATTTGATTGTTTTCTGTAAAAGATCATGTTGTCTGCTGGGTGGTGATTGGATTCTGGGGGCAAGCATGGCAGCAGGAAGTCCTGCTGGAAGGCTGTTATTATAATCCTGGTAAGAGAAGGTGATGGCTGGTACTGGGGTGGCAGACATGGAGAAAGAAGAGTGGTTGGGTTGGAGTGTATGTTGGAGGTAGAGATGGCTTAAATTGTTGATGAATTGGATGTAGGGGGTTAGGGAGGGAGATGAGTTTGGCTGAACCACAAGGTAGGTGCAGTTTACTAAAATTGGGAAGGCTGGGGTGAAGAGCAGCTTGGGGAGGGCCTTTTGTGGACATGGTGATTTGTGTACCGCTTATCTCCCCTGGAATGTGCCAGTGTTTAGTGGTTAAGCTGAGATGGACCAGCCAGTAAAAGAGAAGGAAAACTAAAAATATGGGATGTCAGGAGCCAGAGAAGTGTTTCTGGAGGGAGGGAGTGGTCACCTGGGTGGAATACAGTAAGTAAAATCAGAATAGAGAAGTGGCCCTTAGACTTGGCAACATGACAGTCATTGCTGATCTTGAGGTCATTGCTGATCTTGGAGAAGCTGTTTGTTTCCTGGTGGGAAAGGAGGTCTGTCTGGGAGGGAGATAGCCATGGAGGGGAGGGGGGCATGGCTGCAGGAGTGATGCCTATTAGAGGGCAAGATGATGTGGGACCCAGAGGTTCAGTCATAGAGGGATGGCAGAGAGGGCCAGGGTTGGCGTAGTTTGGCAGTTTGGGTGGTAAGAGAATAAGGGATGTCCCATCTCATGGCTTCCATTTTCCCCCAATGAAGAGGCAAGTTCATTGGGTTGGGGTTGTGTGGGGAGTGCAAATGGTTTGAGGAGAGAAAAGAGTGTGGCATAGTCTGTTTGGAGAGTAGGAAAGGAAGCTTGCTAGGGGAATATGGTGGGATTACAGTGCCGAGTGTCCATTTGAGCACAGTGGCCATAGATGTGGTCTCCTCCAACAGTCAGGGGCTGGGATGCAGGGAAGCAGTCAGGCTGGGCAGATACTGGGGATTTTCCAGGTGAGCACAATAGAGGGAGAAAGGGAAACCAGTGTGGGTTGAGGGGACAGCAAGTTTATGGTAAAGGGTGGGACACCCAGACCTTTCTGTCTCCACAGCCCATGCTTTTTCTACCCAGTCCATCTGTTTGTGTAACCGTTTCTACCCCCTTTCTCCTCTTCCTTCCTCCAAGAAGTGCCAGCAGAGATCCACCAGGCTAGGCAGGCCCTGACTGTATGTCTTCCACCTCTTGTCTGGGGCCGTCTGCATTGGGCCGCTCGCTCTGGGGCTAGGACTCCTACCGAGTGCCCTGGCAGCTGCCTTCCTCCCTCCCTCCCTGTCTCTGAACATCTTTGCTTTGGGTTATCTCAGGCTCCCAGGGACAAAGTGGGTGGGTGCTTTAAAAGTTAGCTAGAGTCTGTGTTAGGACAGGGGCTGTTGATGCTGTGTCCTGCCTCAAAATCTACTCAGAATGATTCCAAATATGAATCAATAAAATAAATACTGCCATGCTTGAGCAATACTTTCTTTCATTCTTCCCTAGACTTTGGAGAAGTTTTCTGGTGAAGGATTTGCCAAAACCCCTGGTGAGATATTGAGCTGCTCCCAAGACCCCTCTTTGCAGCTCCTAATCTATTTCTCCCAGCCCCACTCGGGTTTACCAGTTCTCCACAGCTACCCTTCCAGCTTTCCACCACGGCTGACCTCTTACTGTAGGACACATCTCTTGTTATTCCTCCACTGTGCTTTCTTGATTAAACAATATGATCCTGCAAACCTTCCCCACCTAGAGGCTGAGGACTGGAAGGATGTAGCCCATCTCATCCTTTTTCTGGAGATAGGGCTGGCCAAGGTCTGGGGGAGAGGGGAGAGAATCCTTGAGGGGTAGCTCTGGTGCCCCCAGGACTTAATCTTTTGCTTTCTGGCTTGTACACAGCTCGTTCCTAAGGCTTCTGTTGACTCCTGTGATACAGAGAGGCCAAAGATAACCTTCTTTGCAGTTCCCATGGAAATGAGGTGAGTAAAGCTACAAAAAGACCACCAGGGCAAATGGTGTCTACAAACGTCACTCAGTCCCCCAGGGGGTGGGGCAGGGATAGGATTAGGGGGAGGGGGCCTTGAAGGTTTCAGGAACTCCTGCATCAGACCCCACTCTATGGCTGTGACCCAGCATGAAATCTGTTTCTACTTAAGTACAGTGGAGCCCATGATTCCCCCCAAGCCTGGGTGCCATGAGATAATTGTGCCCAGCATGCTGTCGGCTTTGATTTAATGGTGGACATCATTCTTAATGGCAGGCATGCTAGTTTGGATGTATTATGTCCCCCAAAATGCCATGTTCTTTGATGCAGTCTTGTAGGGGCAGATGTGTTAGTGTTGATTAGATTGGAACCTATTGATTGAGTGTTTCCAAGGAGATGTGACTCAATCGACTGTAGGCAAGACCTTTGATTGGATAATTTCCATGGAGTTGTTACCCCACCCATTCAGAGTGGGTCTTAATTGAATCGCTAGAGCCCTGTAAAAGCTCAGAAACAGAAGGACTTCAGAGAAGCTGCAACTTAGAGAGACATTTTGAAAACGGCCGTTGAAAGCTGACACTGACATTTTGGAGAACACCGTTTTGAAACACAACCTGGGAGCAAGCAGACCCCAGCCATGTGCCTTCCCAGCTAACAGAGGTTTTCTGGATGCCAATGGGCTTTCTCCAGGGCAGGCACCCTGCTGTTGATGCCTTACCTTGGACACTTTAGGGCCTTAAGACTGTAA
This sequence comes from Bradypus variegatus, assembly GCA_004027775.1. NCBI lineage: Eukaryota > Metazoa > Chordata > Mammalia > Pilosa > Bradypodidae > Bradypus > Bradypus variegatus. The sequence goes on from PVKY010000607.1 coordinate 6,281, forward strand.
CATTGTAACCAAATAAACCCCCTTTATAAAAGCCAATCCATTTCTGGTGCTTTGCGAAAGGACAGCATTAGCAAACCGGAACAGATTTTGATACCAGAGATGTGGGGTGGTCCTGAATTTGCAAATATCACACATGTTGGAATGGCTTTTTAAATGGATAAGGGTATTCTGGAAGAATTGTAAGGAGCTTGATAAAAAAGGCCTAAATTGCTTTGAAGAGACTATTTGTGGAAACATGGACTTTAAAGATACTTCTGATGAGCTCTTGAGCAGAAATGATGAATGTGTCATTGCTGACGAAAAGAAAGGTGATCCTTGCTTTAAAATGGCAGAGAATTTGGCAAAGCTGTGTCCTGGTGTCAGATGGAAGGAAGAATTTGAAAGCAACGACCTGGGATACTTAGCTGAGGAGACCTCAAGACTATGTGTGGAGGATGTAGCCTGGCTTCTCCTTGCAGCTTACAGTGAAATGTGACAGGAGAGAGATAAGCTGAGAAATGAACTCTTGGGTACAAAGAAACCAGAAACTGATAGTTTGGAAAACTCCGGGCTTCCAGGAAGTGAAACCCCAGTGGCTTCAGCACCACATGAGGACTTAACCAAACATGGAACCTGACCACCATTTCAGTGCAAGCCAGGATTGGAGATGGAGTTATCCAGAAAGGATTTGTGGAAACTCCTGTTGTCCGACGGTTTTGACTCCTGTGGGCTTCATGCCAAGCCAACAAGATTTTTGCAAGATCTGTATGGACAGAGCCATTGCCAGTCTGGACTGAAGCGGACAAAGAAGGAACAAATTGAAGGAAAAATTACTTCGAGGACAGAATCATGGAAATTGAGATCTGGAGTCAAGAAATCTAGGGCAATTAGAGCAGAGCAACCCATGCACATGGAAAAGGTGAGTTTGCCCTGGAGGCAGAGGGTGGCCTTCCGCCTAGATGCTCAGGAAGAGTGCTGCCACCCCAGGCCCCAGAGAGTGGGGAGCACTTCCCCCGGGGATTGGGGAGAGCCTGGCCACCACCCCACTGTCCTGAAGGGATTGAGCACATGCCCCAGAGATGGAAGACAGTCCGGGTGGCATCCCGATGTTTGAGGAGGGTGGGGCCGAGAAGGTGTTCTCCTCAATGCATGGATATGTTGGAGCACTCATCCCAGTGTTTGGAGAGAACAAGGCTGCCATGAAAGCCTTTGGAAAAGGTTGCACTCTTGCCCTCTCAAGCCCCAAGGAGGCAATGTCATTCTGTAAATGACTCAGAATTTGAAACCTAATGAAGCATGCCCTGAGGGTTTTAGAAACTGTTTGGGTCCCTTCAACCCTATTTTTCTTTCAGTTTCTCCTATGGCAATGGGAATGTTTATCCTGTGATTGTTCCTCCTTTGTATATTGGCAGAGATAACTTGTTCTAAGTTTCACAGATCCACAGCCAGAGGGGAATTTTGCATTAGGACAGACCATGCCTGTGACTGATTTTGATGGGATCTTGTACTTACCTATTGTTACTAAAATGACTTAAGCTTTTTCATATTGTGTGGGGATGGAAAGATCATGTCATTTTGGGCTCCAGGGGGTAGAATGTGCTGGTTTGGATGTATTTATGTCCCCCCAAATGCCATGTTCTTTGATACAATCTTGTTGGGACAGATGTGTTAGTGTTGATTAGGTTGGAGCCTATTGATTGAGTGTTTCCAAGGAGATGTGACTCAATCAACTGTGGGCAAGACCTTTGATTGGATAATTCCTATAGAGGTGTTACCCCACCCATTCAGGGTGGGTCTTAATTGAATCACTGGAGCCCTGAAAAGCTCAGAAACAGAAGGACTTCAGAGAAGCTGCAACTTAGAGAGACATTTTGAATATGGCCATTGAAAGCTGACACTGACATTTTGGAGAAAGCTGTTTTGAGATGCAACCTGGGAGCAAGCACATGCCAGTCACCTGCCTTCCAAGCTAACAGAGGTTTTCAGGATGCCATTGGCCATCCTCCAGTGAAGGTACCCTATTATTGGTACCTTACCTTGAACACTTTATGGCCTTAAGACTGTAACTTTGTAACCACATAAGCCCCCTTTATAAAAGCCAATCCATTTCTGATGTTTTGCAAAATGACAGCGTTAGCAAACTGGAACAGCAGGGATGCCAGAAGAGTATGCCTGACTTGAATTGTTTAGGACAAGTAGTTTTTGTTTTGCTTTTAAGGCAGCAGGTATGCCTGGCTACCTGCATGTTTGCCTAGGCAAGTAATAAAGTTAGTGGAGAGTGGTAGGATGAAGTTTGCAAGGTGCTTAAACACAGGGAGGAGTTATTTTGAAACTAGAAACACATCCCAGATTCTTGACAGTTCACATTTGCATTATTTAGCCATTCACAAGTTATTTTAGCAGCCTCAAAAGCAATCCAGTGAGGGCTTTTGCCCAGGCCTCCTGATGACAGAGTTTCCTGATGGGTTTTTGTTTCCCTCTGTTGCTCCAACCCCTGTGCCCCCTAGCACAGTGCTCCCTCTCCTTTGCTGTACATTATGATTCTCTGGGCGCTTGTCTTGACCCCCACCCCTGGAGGGGGATGGGCATGAGCCTCCTGCTCAGGATGACTCTCATGCTGCGGCCAGCCCAGTGTCCTCACCCATGCCCCTTCCCCTTGCTCTTCCCATGGAGGCTCCTTCCTAGTGCTGCTGCTGGAAGAATGCTGCCACCACCTGAGCTGGCTGCCCAGTGTCCACAGCATCCCCTGGGACATGGAGCTGCTGGTGACCAGTGTCATCCCACAGACCCCATTCTTCCGGGCCATGCACATCACTGAGGTGCATGCTCAGTGGTGGCCCTCTCAGGCACCTGTGCCTTCTTGAGGGGCCTTCTCAGGTGACCATGGTGAGGGAGGCCAGTCAGGGGTGGTGATCCAGAATGACCATGGCCTGAGCCCTGGTTTCAGTCTCGTTCTGCCTCCTGCCTCGAACTTTGGTTCCCTTGGGGCAGCTTAGTGGTGCTGACATACAGGCAACATCAGGCATTGAGGCCACGGCCTTATCTGCAGAACCTGCACCAGAACCTGGAGCTGCTGCTGTCCGTGCCCTAGCCGAGGCTGAGGAGCACCAGCCCAACCCGGACAGCTCCACCATGCAGCGTGGGACGCGCTGTCTGGCAGCACCACCTGGGGACTACAGAAGGGCCTGGAACAGGTGTGTGCCCGGCAGGGTGGAGGTGCAGGAGAGGCCTGCTGGGCCTTGGACTGCTTTCTATCATTCTGCTTCCTCTCTCAAGATCATCTCTGCTGCTTGTCTCCCTGCCCCCCAAGGAAGGGGAAAAGCAAAGGAAAACTTGCTGCCTCTCTCTGAGTGTCAGCCTTCAAGCCCCCTTTGCAGGGGACCGTGGTGGGTGGAGCAGGCCTCCTTGTTCTCCCTTCCCCTGCTCTGGCCAGGTGCTGGGTGCTCTACCGCATGGACAACTGGGCTGTGGTAAGTAAGTTTCATTGATTTTGGCCGTTCGTCCACCATCCCTGTGCAGTCCCCGCACAGCCTGGACGGCGACCACTTCTGGGCCATCACACCCCTGATGCAGCCGTCCATGCTGCAGAAAGGGACGATGTCCTCTGCCCTTCTCAGGAGGTTTTCGGTGTCAGGGCCTTATGGGGAATGCACAGTGGGCAGCCGAGGCCCTCAGCGTTCCCTTCAGCCTCTCTTCTTTTGCTTTGACTCCCGTTTTCAGCACCTACCCCTCGCAGAGCTTCCCTGCAAGTAGAGTTGTGGTTTTCACACCTGGTCTCCATGAGCCCAGGACCCCAAGAGGGACCTCAGTTGATCTCCAAAGGCTGAATTCTCTAGATGGGAGGAGGGGAGGACAGGCCTCCCAGTCTGCATAGCTTCCATCTGTTTTGCACATTGGGTTTTGCCTAAGATTTTATTGGAAAAGGATTCTGCTGGAGAAGAACACTGAAATTTAAAAACCTGTGATAGAGGTTAGCGCCCTGGACTTGGGGCTTCCAGTATACCGTGGCCTCAGTTTCCACATCTTTGAAATGGAGGGACTCTTCCTTGCCTGCCCCCTCTCAATAATTGGTGACATGTAAAAGGATGAAAGAATGGGAGATTAGGAGGAGAGATGGAAGTGAAGCTGATGGGACGGAAACACACCGTACACACAGGAAGTAAGATGGAAACGTATCTCCAAAAAGTCCCTATGCGGCCAACAGGACTGATCTGTCCTTTTGTTCCTATTGTCAGAGAGCACCACCCAGAGGTCATCTCGGGTTGTTGCAGCCTGGGGTGGTGCAGGTGATGGCCTGGGGTTGGAGGGAAGACCCAGAGAAGAGGAGACCCCTGCCAGTCAGGAGGGGCCAGAGGGCTCAACCCAGGCCCAGTCCCTCATCGGGAGCGTGTACCCCTCTCGTGTGGACTTCCAGACAGCCCTGAGAGGTAAGTCAGGCCAGTGTGTAATTTCTCTCCGCTGTGGACGAGGAAAGGAAGGCTCAGAAAGCTGAGAGGAGCGTCCTTACATTTCTTGGCAGAGAAACAGCACGGCTGCTGATTGAACCAGGTCTGCCTCTTGCTCCAAGCCAGTTTCATACATGCAAACGTTCCGAACATTCGGGGAATATAGCAGGACGGCCAGCGCTGAATAAGGAATCCCTTCCTGGAAAAAGGTGGCATTTTGACCAGTTCCCTGCCCTCCCTTGTTTGAGCTTGGAAGAATGTTGGCTCATCCTGGTGAAAACCTGCTTTTTAACCTCCATGTCTCCAGCTGCAACTCTCAGAGCAGAGTTGAATGAATACAATTTTCTGTCCCCAGCAGAATTTCCCGTTAGAGAATATAAGATCCCAGATCTCTGTAATTATTTTGACAATACTAATGTCACCTTGTTTTATATGCCCTTCCTTTGCCCTGCACTCTCCCCACTTCGCACCATCCATCCTCTCATTCTGCCCCTGCAGCAGGGTGTTAGCACTCACTAACAGAGACTTGTTGCTCTGGCAGCCAGAGCGCTTTCCTGCTGTCCCGGCCTCTTGCTTCCCTCCCTTTCTCCTTCGTCCTTTCCAGCCAGGTGCCACGGAGGCTTTGTTGTGTTGTTTTGTTTTATAGACATTTTGAGTTTGTATCAGGTTATCCATCGTATCCTGAAAGGGAACATCACTGGCGCTGTGAAATTGGAGGTAACAGTCCCTACATCTAACTGGGCTTTTCCCCTGCTCCCACCCCTGGAGTATCGGCAGGGTCACTGCCTAGGCTTGGTTAGTGTGTATTTTCCTGGCATTCCCTTACATAAAACAGACTGAGGCTGTCTGGGGGTTGGGTGGACTGGCAGGGTGGCGATCCTCTCCACCAAGACTTTTTCTTTCTCTTCCAGTTGCACATCCTGGAGTTTGAAGGGTTTAAATAACCAGGTGCAATCAGCAAGTTCCCTCTCCTGTCTGCCTCAAACCCAGATTCTGCCTCACTCTGCCCTTTCGTACCTCCTTTGCTCTTGAGGTTTCAGGGATGAAAAAGGCCAGACTGGTGCCCAAAATCGATTCCCATGAGACTGGCCCCCTGCTCACCTCTCAAAAAGGGCAGTGACGTCTCAGTGCGTCACGTGTTCTCAGTCCCTGGTGCAGCATGAATGTTTGATCCAAGTGTTGGAAACGTTAGGTTGAAAGCCTGAGGCAGCCTGGGTGTTTTCTGTGTTTCTCCTGTATACCTCCAAGCACAATATAAGCTACCTTGAGTTTTGGGGTAGGGGTCCATTGCCTGGTTGTGCCGGTTTGGATATATTATGTCCCCCAGAAAGCCATGTTCTTTAACGTAATCTTATGGGGGCAGATTTATTAGTCTTTTGATTAGGATGCAACTTTTTGTTTCCATGGAGATGTGACTCACCCGACTGTGGGTGATACTTCTGATTAGATTATTTCCATGGAGGTGTGGCCCCGCCCATTCAGGGTGGGTCTTGATTGGTTCACTGGAGTATTTAAGAGGGAAGCTGAGAGCTGACACGGGCCCAGACACTTGCTGACACTTAGGGATGCTTGAAGATGTGGACAGAAGGACGTTTGGAGTTGCTAAGCTAAGAGATGAAACCCAGAGTTTGCCCCAGAGAATCTAAGAGAGACCCAGAGACATTTTGGATAAAGCCATTTTGAAACACAACCTGGGAGCAAAGGACCAGCAGACACCAGCATGCATTCCCAGCTGACAGAGGTGTTCTGGATGCCATCGGCCATTCTTCAATGAAGGTATCCTCTTGTTGATGCCTTAGTTTGGACACTTTTATGGCCTTAGGACTGTAAATTTGTAACGCAGTACATCCCCTTTATAAAAGTCAGTACATTTCTGGTATTTTTCATAACTGCAGCATTAGCAAACTGGAACATGTTCAGGTAGAGAGCATTTAACCGGTGAACCATCACCTTAACAATTAAGTGCTGGCATGTTTCATGAATTTGGGGTGATTGATACCTTTCTGGAAACCCCTCTGCACACTTGCCCTCTAAAGTTGCTGCAGGGAGATTGAGCTGTCTTGTGCCTGATGTGCTCACTCAGCTCCCTGTCTGTGGGCTTTGGGCCATGCGGGCCTGAGGTGTAGGCTGACGACCTAAATTCATTTCATTTCTCCTTGCCCTCTTTGTGGAGATAAGAAAATTGGTTCAGAATGATAACAGCCTTAATATTTTTTTTATGGTTTACTAGAACCCTAAATGTAAAGTCATGAAAGAGTATTAGGTTTGTTAAGAAAACTGGAGGGTTCTCTTGGAGTTGGTGTTGAACTCACAGGAGCTAGCATTTTCCTTACATCAAGTGAAATGAACCCAGTTATTTCTTTAAATAATTTTATTAGAGCCAAACTATTTAAATAATTTTATTTGTTCCATCCTTTGGTAGATGAGAAAAATACAATACAAAATACATTATACAGAGGACAGCTCACAGTACACATTACTAAAAACACAATCTACATTCCAGCCAAGGCTGGTGGTAAGTTCAGAAGAAAGCCACAGAGGCCTTGAAAACCAGATCTCAGCTCCATAGAGTGAATTCTCTCTCCCCTTAAGTACCCTCTTTATCCCAGCCTCAGGATATAGTAGCACCCCTAATCAGGTGGGCATGGGTAGGGTTAGAGCAGCACTGAGTGGGACTGGTGAACTCTCCATCCACCTGAAGCAGCAAGAGGTTCCCATCCCTCAAAAGAAAAGGGGGAAAATGACCAGAGTTACAACTGCCGACTCAAAGCTATCCTACTGGTTCCCAGGCAGTTGCCCCAAGTCTAGTTCACTTAGCCATCCCTGGCCTCTGTCCTTTCATTCATTACCCAGTCTCTAAACACGGACTGTCCTGAGAGGCTGCCTCAGCCCCCAAGCAAGCTTACAGACACGGAGATGCAGGCAGCACCTGCTGTAGGGAGAAGTCATGCCCATTCTTTACAACAGCATGTACATAACACAGCACCAGCGGTTCTATCTCAGCACAGACTCCTGGCCTTACTCTCCCCTCCCCAGCAATTCCCAGAGCCTGGGGTAAGGACACAGATGTATAGAACTCCCCCCTGTAAGCTAACTCTTTCTGCTAGGACCCACTTTGTGGGAATGGCTTGAAAAAATCCACAATTCTCCATGCCAAAAATAACTTACTTCACAGCTATGCCTGAATTCTCTTTTACAAGGGAAGTGAAGCAGGCAGGGGGAAGGCAGGCAAAGGAGTTACCAACAATCACCATTCAGTCCTAGTTAGAAGCTGCTTTCCAGGAGGGAGGGGAACCAGTAAGCATCAGCGTTGCAGTGGCACAGCACATTGCTGAGATCAGAAAAGACCATATACACGAGACTCTGCCCCGTCCCAGTCAGTTCATTCCAAAGCAATTCTAGGAAATGGCCTCTCAAGTCTCATTTTCTTTTTTCTAGAAATTTGAAAACATCTCAGTGACCAGAAGAGAAAAGTAGTCCTAAGAATTAAGCTCGTCGGCTCAGCCTACTACATTGTACTTTAGTAGGCCAGGCGCTGCATTCCAAAGGGGGGACAAGTGCTGGTTGCTCCGGAGGCCTTCAGGAGAAATCTTAGACCAAGGGGTGAATGAGGTGTGTGCTTCAGCTCCAACGTTCTCTTGCTGTAGCAGCAAAATGCAGCTTCTGACATCTCTACCGAAGCCAGTGGACTTGGCAACCCTCCCCCACCTCCCAAGTAGTTCAGGGGATGGGGGTGGGGTGGAATGTGGGAATAAAAATAAAGATGAGTCAAGACCAGCATCTTCAAATTAACAAACTGTAATTGTTTTCCCAAAGATACATTTTTTTCATACACATCCATCATACACTGTAACCAAAAAAAGCAGTGTACATGAAATAAGAGAAAATAAATTAAAAATCCATAGCATAGGTAAGGAGGCTCTAGTCTGGAGCACAGCTGAGTTTCCAGCAATATAAGGAGGCTCGAAAGTTTCTTTTATAAGAAGGCCTGCTAGCAAGGGTTCCAGCAAGGTGGTTGGTTGGTCTGTAAGTCAGTCTTGAGTACTTGAGACAGCTCTGTGTTTGTGTTTTTTCCTTAGCGTTTAGAATAGCCATCATTGTCCTGCAATAGGCAGAGCTATCACGTCCAGGAAAAATGAGGGAGGGAACCACAGAGGCAGCGTGAGATCCAAATACAGCATTCAAAGGTAATTGGTCCAGTGGTGCCTGGGGAAGGAGGAAGGGGAAGATGCTCCGGGGTTAGCCATCTTCCTTTGGGGGTGTGTACCAGCCTGCAAATAACAAGAACAAAACACAGTCAGTGAGGTGGGGGCTGAAGTCTACCCCAACCCTCAATCACCGAAGATGCCTCCAGTGGTAAAGGGGCGAGATCCTAAGAAGGGCTGCAAGGTGTGGGGAGAGACTGTACAGGAAGCTGAGAACCCACCTATGTGGAGATTATAAGGGGAGGGGGAATGAAGAGCCCAACCTGAGATGATAGAAGAGTTAGACAAGTGTTTTCAAAGGATGGCAGGGAGGAGGGGCAGCACCAAGTCCATACGTAGTATGGTCACTGGTGCTCTTCTGGGAGAAGAGGTGGATGTTAGCCACCCCCAGCCCTTCTTTACAGAATGGGGGCAAGTAAGATTCAGAAATGGGTGGGTAAGAAATGGGTGGGTAAGGCTCAGAAACCAAAAGAAGGGGTTCTTGCTATCTGACTAGAAGAGAAAAAACCTCTGGCCTGGCAAGTGTCCAAATCCCCCGAGTCCTGGCTCCAGCCTCACCGTTTTTTTCGTGGATCTGCACCAAGGACTTGTAGGACTGCTGTGCTCTTGTCAGACTGTATTGAGACTGGGGAGAGGAAGCCACCAAATCAAGCATGGCCAGCTGTGGCCTTCATGCCCCTCACCTTCCACAGACTGCCACCCAGGAGTCCCAGCGCCCAGCACTCTGCTCTGACACGCTTAATACCCTCCACTTAGGAGATCACTTTGGAGCACAATCCCACAGCCTTCCCTTCCCAGACCTGAATCCTCCCAAGTCTTACGCTGCTCCTCAGGCCAAGGCCCTGCCTATTCCCTGGCCCATCCAATGCCACCAACCCAGAGCCTAATCCTCTTAGTCCTTCAAATAAAAGGCAGCCTTGGCCTGCTAGTGGCCCAGGTTATATTTGGCTCCTGACAGCTCCATCAGCCCCAAGTACAAGCTCCTTACTTTGTTGGCTCCAAACTGCACTCGTGCTTTTCCCTTCACCAGTGTGGCACTGATCTGCATGATCACAGACTCTATTGAGTAGGCACTGCTCCAGCCCTGGGTGATAGGGAGGGACAAGGCGAACAAGTCAGAAGAGATTCAAGAGAAAAGGTACCTTAAGCTTGATCTCCAGGCAAGCAACTACATCTGGAGAAGGGCCCTTGCCCAGCAATCCCAGTTTAGCCATCACCTGCTCACCCAGATCAATAGGAACAGACCTTGCCTGGCAGAATGAAAGGGCCACATTATGCCTCTCACTCCACCTGAAGGGGTGTGTGTGTGTGGTAAAGCCCAGCGTAGCTCCACCCAGGCCAGCCCAGCCCAGAGCAAGAGAGGCTCACCTGTTTGGTGAGAAGTTCCATGCAGATGGCACCTCCGCCCAGAACATACCTGCAGAAGAAGGGTTAGTCAGCTGTACCTGACGAAACTCCAAGTGCCCTCCTCACCCTCTGCAACTGGAGCTGCCCTCTCCCTTTTCCCAACCACTCACCCTCCGGAGAGGACTGGAGACACAACCCTGACAAATGGTGGGTCAAAGGGAAAGTTATCCTGAGAGAGAAACAAAGACAACCAGGGAGGGGAGGGATGTCAGTGTCCTCCACAGGACTAGAAGGCAGAGGGTAAGACCAGATCAAGGAGGGAGGGACTGGAAAAGAAAACACTTACTTTAAAGGAGAAGTTAAGTAGGATGAAGTCAGCTCCTTCTTTCTCTTTGAGGATCTGGAGATCATTGTGCAAAGCACTGTCCTGGTCAACTCTATGAAGCAATGAGTCCGGGCTGATTCCTGGTCCAGCCTGGGAGCCTCAAAACAGCCACCACTCCCCCAGGCTAGCAGCAGATGGACAAACTGCCTGCCCCCACCCCTGGGACCATGCAACCAACAAGCTGGATGGGACCACCCTGGAAATTCCCACCACAGCAGCTCCACTCACACCACTCTTCAACTTCCTTTCCAATCCCAGAGACCCCACTCACTTGAGGAGTTTGACATTCCAATCATACAGACTGTCATTCACAAGTTCGACTGCATAGTTTCCTGGAAGGAGGGAAGAAGAGAGGCATTATCCAGACAGTCCAGGTGGTGAGTAGTCCCTGATGCAGACCCCGCTCCCAGGCTGAGAGAAAAAGATGAAAGGCTCCAGGTTCACTCCAGATGGACATGCATCCAATCCAAGCCACTGGCTTGAGGAGTTCTGTTCTTAGACTGAAATCCTCATAAGCATCCAGTTATCTCAGAACATGGCCTGGGACCCCTTGTCACTATTATATCCTTCTTTATGAGAAACTTCTGCTCAGGTCCCTCTCCAAGGTGAACTCACCACCTTTGAAACTCTGTGATCGGTATATATCCCTGAGCTCCTTCATCAGCCGGTCAGTGGCCTGCACCGAGCCAGACACCGCACCCTACAAGAGAGGGACCATAGAGACATCCCATGGTCACATGGTCTGAGAAGACACAATACTAGACCTGAGGGCCAGATTAGCAGCTTGCCCAGAACTTAAGGAAGGATCAGGCATACCCATAACCCACCCAAAAAAGGAGTCTGTTCTCCATACTGCTAAGTAGTAGACCGGCCTACTACCTCCCAGCCAGTATCCACCAACCCATTTGCCCAGCCTCTCCCTACAAGGCACGTACATTTAAGTAATCTTGCCTCTGGTTCTTTTTAATTTTCTCTAGTATGGCCAAGTTTTCTTTTCCGATACCATCATCTTCAGATTTCTTGCCCTCAGCTGGTTCTTCTTCTTTCATTTCATAGTGATCTAGGTCTTCCGTGTCCTGAGAGAAGTGTGGGGTGGGAGTGGAATAGAAGAAGAAAGAAAACCAATACAAGTTGTGGAGAGGAGACATCACCTTCCTAGTCCCATTTGGCCTACAGCAGCAAGATAGGGAGGCAGCAATTCATTCAGCAGCCTTATGAGCACAACACTCTTTCCATTTCTGGAATAATACTGCAGCCCACTCCCCTCATAATCTAAAATGATGAGGCAAATTTCTTAAATCAGTTATCAAGCAGCAGAACTACAGTAAGAACCTAAGGAAAGTAGGCAGGGACTTGGTCCTCTTGTTCCAAGTGTCCCTAAAACTCTTCCTGGTAGCAGAAACTCTTCCCTAATTCCTAGCAGAATAACTCTGGTTTGACATTGTGACTTGAAGCTCAGGTTTCTCCATGTCACTGTTACACCCAGGGGTTCTCAGGGCCCAGGCCTGAAGGAGAAAACTGGATCATAAATCTCCTCCCCTGCCTACAGGGTCTGATTCAGGTACAGAGGGGCATCCACTGCCAAAATGGTTATGAGAAAGGTTATTGGAAAGGGAGACGGTGGAAACCAAGAACTGAGGATCAGCCCCTATCACCCTGCTTAAGTGAGCAAGCGGCTCACTGTGCATGTGGGGGTGGGAAGAGGAGAGGAGAAGCCCATGTTCAAGGTTCAACCCCTCTCAGATGTTGGGGGGAGTTGGCCATTGCCCGAGGAGGAGGGAGTTTCATGTATCACCTGCCCTGTGTGGGCCTTAAGACCCTGACAAAGTTGCTGAACCCAGGACATTACTCCAATGCTGGGAAACAAAGTAATCTCACTCTGGCAGGATGTGGCAATACTAATCTCCTAATTATTACATTAGCAGCTAACATTTACTGAATGTTTAGAATATGTCAGGTAATGTACTAGGTTTCAGCCACACTGGTTCACTTAATTCTTACAAACCCCATTATCATTATCCTATTATTAACCTCATTTTATAGACAAGGAAGCAGAGATCTACTGAGATCATCATGCTCAACTCTTAGCAGAGCTGAGACTCGATTCAAGTTCTGCCTGGCTCTGGTGCTCCAATTCTTGACCATTATGGTATATACCACAAAAGAATCTATGTTTTTAGAGAATATATCAGATGAATGAATTAGCAATTATGTACAGGACAAAGCATTTTATGTGCAATGCCCCATTTAATCTTCAAGACAACCATATGCATGTATGTTATAGTTCCATTTTACAGATAAAGAAACTGCAGTTTAGTGAGCTTAGAGCTACAATTCCCCAATTAACCTATCTTGGAGATCCGAGATACAAACTCAGGTCTGCCCATTTCCAAACCTGTGCAAAATTAATCTGTCAAGTATTTGGTTTACAGATTTGTATTTGTTGATATTCTGTTCTTAACTGTCTTCGGGGGTGGGATGTGGATACCCTCTCTCCTCCACCACCATGGCAGTTCCTCTAGGTCAGTAAACTTGTCTTTATTCCTTTGGTATTATTCTCTTCCCATTTCTAGTCTACAGCTCTGCACACAGTGGGTGATCAATGCTGCTAACTGAAAGAGCTTTCTGCCAAAGTGGCTGCTACTGCCACCTCAGGTGGCAAGCCTACCTCAGGCATCTCCTCATCTTCATCTTCTGAAGACACATCTTCCTGCGTGCACTGCAGTGAGGAGGGGAGAGATGGAGATCAGCGTCCCAGTGGCATCTTAGGATGCAGCCTCTGACCAGCCCCCAGGTCTGAAAGCTGTGTGTCTGCCCAGAATGCTGCCAGTCTCTCCAGCAGCCAGATAAGAGTGGAAGCAACAGCTCAGGAAATGACTTCGCTACCAGCCCATTATTCTCCTCCCACCATATGCCAAAGAATAAAAAAGTGAAATGGACGTTTCTGACCTCTGCCTCACAAATCTCAGTTTAATTTTCCCAAGAGCCCCTCCTTTATTCATCTTCTCTAGACTGATATTGCGTTCCTGGTTCTAACGGAGGGGCCTGGGTCCCCCCCATTGGCCACCAACTGCTAATGCTAAGATAATGGAAACCTCCACCCCTCCTCCAGAAGAGGGATATTGCTCAAGAAACTGAGTTTTGATAGGAAAGATGAAACTACTAGTGCCCCATTTAGTTAATTCCCATCTAGAGAAGAAAGGAGATGAGAATAAGGATCTGTGTCTGTATTTGGAACGGGTGGGGGTGGAGAGAAACTACTGCAGCTTCCTCTCAATTAGTAAGTATTTACTGAATGCTGCCGGGTGGCAATCTGCATAACAAAGCTCCAAGACCCTCAGCTGCTCACCTGCTCTGCTGGCAGGGGCTGATCCAGCATCTCCACATCTGGATGCTGAGGGAGGTTATAGAGTTTACACAGGTCAGAGATGATCCTCTTCAGATGCTGCAATAGCTAGGGATAGGAGATCACAATTACATCAAATACTCCATCCCCACCCCAATCTGGACAGATGCATGGATGAGCTAAGAGCTCAGATCCCAAACTGGTACCTAGTTCTCTAAACCTATGGACCATGTGGCTGTGGGAATGAATCTACTGGAGAAGTAACCCTGGGGATGGTGCAGGGATTCTGGCTTCAGTAAGCAACTCCCCCAAGGAGTCTGCCCCTCAAGTGTCTAACCAATTGCACTATCCACTCCCCAGATATAGCTTTCATAGGATCTCATCTTTCTCATAGAAGTAAATGCCCACCACCCAAGACCCTAGGCCCCTCACCAGAGTATTCCCTTTCTTTATGTCCACCAGCCTCTCCAAGACAGCGGCCAAATTAGGGTCATCAGATTCCACGGACCAGATGGGGGGCACAGCAGGGTACGACTCCTGAGGGGAGAGGAGCAGAGACAGCAGTCAAAATGGGAGACTCTGGGAAAAGCCAGATTTTTGTCTGCCCGCCCTCCTTTCCCAAACTTCTAGTGCCTTTGCTTCCCCACCCCCACCCCCAATACACATATAAAAGTCCAGCTCAGTGGGTCAGTATCTAACCAAGTGGCTTCCCAACAATTAGAGTGGAAGTAAAACAGTCCCTGCAACAACCCTTTCCAAGAAGCCTGGAACTACTACTTTCCTTGAGTAAAATCCAGGGAAAGCAGCACAGCCAACACTCTGCTAACAGTGAGAGAGGACTCCTGATCCACTGTATTACCCACACAAGTTCCAGACTTGAGGGTCTCCCCACACCCAGGACAGAATCCTCCTTCACTTCTGCTCTGCAAATTCCACAAGCTGAGGAAGGTTTCACAGCATCACAATCACACTGATGTGATTAAAGCACAAAGACTGAAGCTCACGTTAATTTTAGCTGGGGAAAGAGGGACGAAAACTGAATTGTATCTCCAGAACCTAAGAGTAAAAGGCTTTTCTCACCACCACCCCCTCCACCAATTCCCCCCACCTCTCCCTTGGGAACCTGCCACACTCTCAGTCCAGGCGTGGGCTGTAGGGCTCCACATGGCAGACCTGGAGAAAGAAGCCTACGCTGCTGACATTCCCAGAATTCCTGAGCCACAATGCCAAAAGCAGCCTGACCAGACTCTCCCACTATCCAGACCAAGAGGGTAGGTTCAAGCCAAGTCTCCTTTATAGGAGCCATGGGGAATCTGACTGAGGATCTCCTAAATTAACTTTCTGCCAGGGTCAAAGGGAGAGAAAGATGGTCTCCGGCAAATGGAAGGGCAGCTAGATGGGAGCAACCTTACCCTTACGGAATTGGAAGCTTAACTCAGCAGCAAAATTAACTCTGGGGGTTTCCACACATGCCATGGAAACTACTCACTTCTACTGGGTAATCTTAGCTCTGCCATGGCTGTAATCCTCAGTGCTGGAGAAAAAGAATATCAGAGATGCCCAAGTCTTCACCTGACTAAGCCACCTCTATTCCCTCAATCTGATTTCTTAGTGAAAAAAAGAGGTAGGGAAAGGGAAGAAGAGAGAAGAAATGGAACACAGGAATTTTGGTGGGGCACCATCCAACCCAAGCTGAGGCTTGCCTAACCAAACCTTGACCTGGCATGTCCAGGTGTGACTGAGGAAAGAAAACAAGAACCTTGTAATGTGAATTCAAACCCCCAAGTACCATAGAATTCACAAGTTTGTCCTTCCTCAGGCTATTTCCATTAGCCATCTACCTGCTTGGATAAAGTACTGTCCCTGGCTTCCGAGCTAGGGAGCTTGTTTCCAGCAGGGAGAATACCATATAGCAAACCATCAACCAATATAAGAGCTACACTATGCAGTACCAAACATTCCCAGATTATCAGAGGCCAACCCTCTTCAAAGAGTGTTTCAGGATAGATTAAACTGAAGACATATAAAGTGTCTAATCTAGAATACCCGGGATGGATTAAGGCTTGCTGGGGAGAAGTGGCACTGTTACTGCTCAGCATAAATGGGGCAACCTGGCACATCACCACTATTACCAGGGCAATTGAAGATATCCACAGGGAACAGGGAGGGGAGTGGCAGATTCGCTACCAACCAGGGCAGAAGGGGGAGATTTAGAGGTTACACCAGAAAAAAGGAATCCTAAGGAGGGAAATAAACGGAGTCAAGAAACTGCAAACAATCACTCAGTAAGATTCAGAGGCCAAAGGGATGCAAGAGGGATGCTTGGGCAGGGCTCCCACAGGTGGCAACGTCCTAAGTCAAAGGAACTACTGAAAGGGCGCATCACTGAATCGTGCAGAGTTCTAGGCCAGGTCTTTCCAGCTGGGTCAATGCAGAGGCCTGGAACCTTGACATGAGTGTGGAGAAGGGAATTCCTGTGTGGCAAGGTAAAGTAGTGAAGAAGAAGCCAAAAGGAGCCCAAATCAAGAACCTTGGGATGTGGGTGGATTCGTGGAAAGGGGCAGTCAAGTAGCCATATGTCGGGGTGTCCCTCGCTATCAGGGGTCAGGGGAGAGATTCAGAGTGCACGGCAGAATCTCAAGCGGCAGAAACAAATGTAACCTGGACTGAAAAAGCCAAGTCCCGAGAGGGGCTTCGGCCTCATAGATCCTTAAACATCAAAAAGCTGTATGGGGTAATCCTGGGTTCCTGACAAGGGACTCCAGAGGGGCAAACGCGAGAGTCCTCACCGTGATGTTGCAGTGGATGCGGACGGGATCTCCAGGCACCGAGCCCCGCGGGGGAAGATGTGGTCCGGACGCGGCCCCCGCCCCGGCCCCTCCGGCCCCAGCCAGCAGGAACTCGCAGCTCAGCTCGTCCAGGCAGGCGCTGGCAATGCGGAAGCGCTCGTGGCCGCGGTGGAAGATGGACTCGAGCAGCTTCAGCTCCCGCCTCAGGCAGGGCCCCGGCCCTGGGCCCCCCCCTGGGCCGCCCCCGGCCCCCGGCGCCGCCCCCTGGCCCCCCAGCTGTTGCCCTGGCCCCGGCTGCTGCTGCCCCTGCGGCTGCGGCTGCTGCATCCTCCGCTCCGCTCCGCTCCGGGGCCGGCGGGCCGGGCGCCTCCGGCCTCCGCTCCGGGCTCCGCCGCCGCCGCCGCGGTCCGCACTTCCTGATCCCCCCTTCGCCAAGATGGCGCCGCCGCCACCTCCGGGACAGGGCCGCCCCCCCCTCCGCTCGCCGGCCCCCCCTCCCAGTCGCCGGAAGCCGCGCGCCCCTCCTCCTCCCCCTCAGCGGCCCCGCCTTCGGCCCCTCTCACGTGACCGCCCTGCTCTGGCCTCTTTCACGTGATCTCTCAGTCTTTCCCGCCCCCTTGCTCTCGCTTTCAACCCTCCACATGTGACCTGGGGCTTGGGTCTCGCCTCTTTTCCGTGCTTCAGTGCGTGTTTACGTACGACGCGAGTGCATGCGCACGAGAGCACTTCGCCGGCGCTCCCCTCTCACGTGACCTGGGCCGCGTGCTCCCAGGGGCCACCCGCGCCGGACTCTGTTTCCTGCTCTGGGCCCCTTTTCCCCCGCCCTCTGTTCGCTGCGAGCGTGCCGGGCACTCCATCGACCTAGAAGAAAGAAGAGAACTGCTGTCGTCGCTGTACCGTCTTTGTTCTGCATTCCCACTCTGGTCCTGGGCGGAAGGGCCGGGTGCCCCGAGCCTCTGCACCCCAAGAGGGTTGGCATGCTGGCGTCTCCAAACTGAAAGAGGGGCCTATAGTCGGGGAAGGAGCTAGGGACAGGAATACAAAAGGCTTGGATTCTTGTCCCAGCCCTGCCGCTGATTCGCTGTGCGACCTTAGGCTAACCACTTTCCCTTTGAACCTCTATTTCCTCATCTGTGCAATGGCTCCGATGAGGATAATGCCTGCTTTGTCTACTCCCAAGGAGTCCATGCGAGGAGACCATGAGGTGCCGCGATAGATCGCTGGTCATTTTATATAAGGAGGGGTAGTCCATAGCCGATACTTCTCCGCGCTTTTCTGACCCCAGGGGTCTGGACGGGGTGGGCGGAGGGGCGGCATGGGCTTCCTCCTATAGAAGGAGTGCATCACTTGTCTAAACCACTAGCTCCGCAGTAAGATAGAAGAGTGGACTCCTTCCCTGTCCAAAGCCTAAACGGCGAATACCTTGTCGGGTGGTCCGGGCGGGTACCGCGAGTGGGCGGCATTGCCAACGAGCCCTCGCTAGGTGGCAATATCACAAAGGACAAAGCTGGCGGAGGCTCCAAAAACCGGGGCTGGAGTTCCTCTGCCAAAGACAGGTGTTAGGTTAGGTATCCTGTGGTAGGGCCCGGTGAGTTCCGCAGGGCCAACTTGCGCTTGAGCCAGCGGCCACATCGCCAACTTCCTCTGCCTTTACTGAAATGAGTCAGTCTTTGTAAGAAGCTGACTGCGCGGTCGGTTTTCGATCCCCCCTTCGCCAATTGCCTTTTTTAGGCAGGTTGGGCTCTGGGTATTTAAAGATGATTGAGACGTGTTTCTGGTCCTTCTGGGGCCGCTGATCGTTTGGTGAGCCTGAACAATTAGCTTCACATTACCTGTGTGTTTACTGAAGCATGCTGGTAAGATAAAAGGCTGTAGTAAAATTTCCCATTTATTGAGCACTTCCTGAGTCAGGGTATCTTGCATATACTTCTAAACCTCCCAACAACATGGCAAGGTAAGCATTTATGCCCCCTTTTACAGGTGGAGAAAAGGAGTAACTGCCCAAGGCTATATAGTTAGAAAAATACAGTCCTGGGAATCAAACCCTGGTCTGTTTCCAAAGTCCATGCCCTTTTACCTCACTTTGCCTTCTTGTGCTTTCTCAAAAGAGGTTTTCGCATATCACTTGACTCAAGCTGTAACCAAGGAAACCCACAAAACATGGCCAGTTGCAAAATCCTGAATTTCGTATTTTATAGTGTTTTTATTAGAGAACAGCTTGATAAGACAGGCCCACAATGTTGCACAGACTTGAGTCCCTCAGTGAAGAAACCCAAAAGTCATGGTCACTGGGATGTAGCCTTTCTCTTGTTCTCTGCTGCTCTGTTCAGCGTCTCAGCACTCTGACTGGGTGGGCCCTCTGGCAGCTAGAAGCCTAGTATGGAGTCTTACCTGCGGTCCTGTGGTCAGTGAAGGAGCTAGGGACAGGAATATAAGAGATACAGAGAGCAGGGGCATTACAAACAAAGGAAATGATGAACATATTCATGGAATGAATACTAGGGTAATAGAGAAATGGCAGGCAATAAAACAAAAATCCCTGTCCTTGTGGAGTTTGCATTCTAGTGGGGAAAACAAACAAAATAAAGGCAGAGTCTACAAAGCTGACATTCACTAGAGATGGGAGAAGATGAACAAATATTTACTGAGCACCCACTATGTGTGACGCCCTGGGGATGCAGAATTGAATGAGACAGACCCAGTCCCCACCTCTTTCATGCTTTCAGCCTGGAAAAAAGACATCTCAAGAATTGTTACACATCCAGTCACGTAATTGCGTCAAAAGAGAACATGACTGGGGGTCTGGGAAGGCATCCCTGAACAAGTGACATGCTCAATTCTGAAGGATGAGTAGAATTACCTAAAGGAAGAAGAAAGGCCGGGCGCTCCCAGAAAAGAGGGACGGCATGCACAAAGGTTGTGGGGTAGGACCATGGCAATTCAGAGGAACAGAAAGAAGGCCAGTGTCTACAGTGAGGGAGAGAGAATGGTGCAGGGAAGGGAGGCAGGGGCTGGATCCTGGTAGGTATTCAAAGTCATGTTTAGGAATTTGGGTTTTATTTTAAGATCAAGGAAGAGAAAAAAGTTCAATAGAGTTTTGAGTCTGAAAGCCTGGACAAGTAGTCATGGTAGCACCAACAGAGGTTGAAGACTTCTCAAGAGCTGAGTTTTATGGGAAAGGTGGGGTGTGTGGAGGAGCTGGTGATGGGACATTCTAGAGACATCTCATGGGCTGTGGGTTTTGAGTTCCACAGAGAGGGCAGGGCCATGGGTGTAGATTGGAAAGTCTGCCACAGCTATCCTTTGAGTTAGCCCATAACGGGGGCAGCATAGATGAGAGGAAAAAGCATGATCTGGGGAGTCAGGCAAGACAGTTTGGAATTGAGCTCCCCTGCTTTGCTGTTGGGTTTCTGTGAACCTGTTTGCTTGTCTGTAAAATCAATACAGTACCCTGCCTTGCAAGGTGGTTCTTGTGCCAGTTTAGATGAAATGAAATTTGTGAAGTGATTAATACAGTGGTGGGCACACAACATTGCTCAGCAAATACTACTACTGCTGCAATGATTATTGTTACAACTACAAAATCAAGAATTACTTTTAATAAGCATTTATGGGGCTTTATCATATGGCAGAAACTGCTCTAGGTATGTATATGCAGCAGTAGACAAGACAGGAAGTGCTCTCTTAAGAGTTCCGTTTTAGTGAAAGGAGTCAGACAAATAACCAGAAGAATATCAGACTGATAAGTAAATGCAAGGAATCAAAGTATGGTCGCTTGGTGGCGGTTACTCTCAGTTCCTCCTCGGACAGTCTTACTGGGAGGCAGTGTTGGAGCTGAGACCTGATGGAGCAGAGAAGGCTGACCTGAGGGGACTGAGAAGAACATTCCAGGCAGAGGAAGCAACATCACAGACTGTGTTCTAGAATTAGGAAGCCAATGGTGTACTGGTTAAGAACATGGACTTTGAACTCCAGTTCTGCCAACTGTCTGACCTTGGGCAAGTTCCTTACCTGTCTATGCCTCAGTTCCTACATCTATAAAATGGAGATCATAGTAATACTGACCACAGAGCATTGCTGGGAGAATTAAGGGAGGTAACACATGTAAAGTATCTAGAATAGTGCATGTAGCAAGAGCTTGATACATATTTTTAGTTTTGAGAATCAGAATGGCTTGAGTTTAGTGAGAGAAGTGGAAAGGGGAGTAAGGAGACAAGGTCAGTGAAGAAAACAGGGGCTGGGTTATGGAGGCCACAGTAAGTTGTATGGGTTATATGTTAAAGTGCTGTGGGATACCACGGGGGATTTTAAGCAGGTTTGGCATGATTTGATTTAAATTTTTAAAAGCTTTCTCTGGCTGCTCTGTGGAAAGTGGACTGTAGGGATTTTTTCCCGCCTCCAAAAGTTGGGTGTTATCAGCGAGCAGTTGCACTTGTTTGTGGAAGGGTGGGCAGTCTTCTGGTTTGATTTGCTCTGAGGCATAATATCCTGTCATTGACTCAACAAACATATCCAGAGCTCTTGCCCTTTGCCAGGATCTGTACCAAGTACTGGGCACTGAGAATGCAAAGACAAATAAGATAACAGTCCCTTTGTGAAGCACAGGGACTGGCACTGAGGAGGGGCTCCTTGTGTGATAGCTGCTTCTCATTTAATCATTTTTTTCATAGTGTTTATTATTCCTGTCCTTAAGGAGCCCATGGTACAGTGGATGAACTGGAGTCAGACATAATCAACTGTCATGCGATGTGACATACACAACAGTAGGGGTCAAGAGGGGTGACGGCCATGAAGGGTGACATCCAGGATTAATTCCCAAGAAAGAACTTGAAGGACGAAGAGGAGTTATTTAGGTGGTAATAGGGGTACATTCTGAAAGAACTGGGCCCTAAAGTAGAAGGAGGTTGGAGTAAAGGCCTAAGACAAAGGATGAATGAGGAGAAGAGGGGAAGAGGCTGAGGAAGAGGCTCAGAATAGGCAAGAAATGCAGAGGTGTTGGCCATTGGTGCTATATCCTGGGCCCCCAGGTAACCATGATAGTATCAGTCCTTCTGGAGGTCAACTTAGCAAAACATAATCAGATAAGAAAAACACTCAAAAACCATTGACCCAGCATTTTCACTAGGAAATTACTAAAGGTATGTGCAAAGATTTGCCTATAACAGAATAACTGTTAAAAATAGTTATCAAAGAATACTTAGTATGGAGAGATGCTTGAGAAATTAAATGAGAAGGGAAGGTTATAAAGCTATTTTTTATAGTGTGCTCCATTTTATAGAGAAATAAAAATGCAGTGATTTAGGTATATACCCAACAGAAATGCATACATTTGTGCATCAAAAACATGAACAAGAATGCTCAGAGCGGTATTATTTTTAATAGTCCAAAAATAGGAAACAAGACAAACACTCATCATCAGTGGAATGGATAAGTGGCGGTATATTCATACAATGATTTACTCTGCAGCAATGAAAATAAATGAACTACAAAAACATCCGTGATTCTCACTAACATAATGCTAAAAAAAAACAACACCCAAAAGATGACGATTCTATGCATAAAACATTAAAAGCAGACGAAGTCAGTCTATGGCATTAGAAATCAGAATGGTAGCTACTTTTGAAGAGAGGGAATAATGATTGGGACAGGACATAATGGAGGCTTTTAAAATATTGGTAATGTTCTATTTTTTATGTTGGTGATTATGTCGATGTGTTCATGTGGTGAAAATTTAGTTGTATACTTTTAATTTATATACTTTTCTGTATGTTCTATCTAAATAAATAAAAGGTTAATTTGGAAATTTTTATATATGTAAGACCTAACAGTGATTGTTTTTCCCTAGGAGGTGGGACTGGGAATCCATTTTGTACTTACTGTGTTTTACTAATTTGTGCTTTCTGGTTGGCCTTTGACAACATGTATTACTTTGGTAATAAAATTTTAAATGTAAAACATTTTAAATAAAGGAAAATAACATTTATTGCAATGCCTTTCAAGAGAAAATCTTACTATCATAGGCAATGGGAGTGTCCCACCAAAACGTTGCCCAGTCACTATTTGACTTAGGGCTGATACTTCTGTATCTGTCCATCACCCTGCATGGGTCTGCCCCTGTCCTGACTCCCTGGCTGTCCTTCTATCTGGAAGGTATGGAAGAAGCATATAGGGGTAGGGGAGAGATGAAGAGGGAGCGTGTTCCAGCTCTCCTCAGCCACTGGTTGGGCGTGCTCAAAGGACTTACTCCCCAACAGGTTGGAACTGGAGAATTAAACTTGAAGTACAGAATAGGGAACTTGAGAAGCTAGAGGCCAGGGTGAACTGAGTTGCTGGATGGGCCTGGAGGGAGCATGCAGGGAGCAGCCTAGGGCTTTAAACAAGCAAATGACCCCTAGCCCACCCATTCATCACAGAGACAAGCAACCATTCCAGAAAGAGATATAAGAGAAGACTTCCACAGCTGCCTTCAATCACCCTGCTTCCACTGTAAGAAGAAAGTACTAAATACTATCTACATGTAAAGCTTCTTGTCCCTTTAGGAGTTTGCAATGCCTTTAAGTCATCTTTCGCCCTAATTGTTTGTCTCATTTTTCCCATCTCAATTTTTATCCCCATCTTCTCCAGGCCCTCAACCACTATTAACCTCTCTCTCATCTGTGATACCAGAGTACCTCATTTGTATTTCTACTAGATCTGCCACCACATTGTATAATAATTTTTAGAGTCTATCTTTGCTGTGATCTTCTTAATAGCTGCATCCTCAACACCTGTACAATTCCTGGAAAGCAACAGATACTCAACAAATATTGATCCAAGTTGTTGAAGGTGGGTTTTTTCCTGTCCTTGACCTCTTCTCCAAGTGGAGTGACTGTGCACATTCCTTCCCTTTTCCTATGGCTTTTATTCTCCAACCTTTCCTCAGTTCCAAGATTTCTTTAATTCTTAAGAGGCTATTTACCATGTGCCTGCTTCCATGTGCATTATGGGGCTTGTAGTCTTCTTATTTCCTTTCCAGTCCTTTTCTGGAACTTGTCTCCCTTCTTTCTCTCAACTCCAGGAACTGTGTACATGTTAAATAAATCGCTTCTAGCTGAGCTTTTATAGAGAAGTTTCCTTGTACACATCAAATGATGCCCATTCTATACTAGCTCTTTTCCTTATCTGTTGAGACCCCATGATATACCAGGCACTGTGCTGGTTTATGGTCTAACAGGGTAGACAGCTGCCTGAGCTGCCTCAGATGGACTCTTTTATTCATTGGACATGCATTTACTGAGGGCTACTATGAGCCAAAGACCTTGTTCAATGCTGGGGACACAGTGGTGAGCAAGCAGACATAGTCCCTGCCCTCATGGTAAGACAAGTGGTTGGGGGACATGGGGTGATAAAAGAGCCAAAGGGAACTACATGTTTAAAAGGCCCTGAAGTTTGTGGGGTGGAAGGGATAAGATATTCAAAGAACTTAAAAACATTGCCAATAGCTGGAGTGTGGAGCTGGGGGTAGCGTGGTCCAGATGACATTGAAGAAATAGGGATGGAACAGGACAGAGCCTTGCTGTATAAGGATGCTTTAGTCAAGAAGTTTTCAATTTGGTTGAAAGTGACAAAAAACTGAATGCAAACTTGCTTAAGAAGAAAGGGGGAGGGGCTTTATTGTTTCAGTAGCTAAAAGTTTGGGGCTTTCAAGATCCAAGATGTCATCCAGTTTTGACACCTCTCCCCCTCTCAGTTTTGCCCTCCTCTGTATTAGCTTCATTCTCAGGCAGGCCTCTGTGAAATGAGCCCCTGATACCCCTAGGCACGAAGAGGCCAAGGACTGGAGTGGAAGGGAGTGGGGATGAGAAAGGCTAGTTGATAAGGGCCATGTCCTCTTACTCTTCAATATCTTCACAGTTACCTTCTTTCCAGGCAAGTCCAGACCTCCCCTTCTTAGACTCCTGGAGGAGGGCAGGAAGCTTGGCCTTTTAGGTAGTTTATGCAGGTATAGAGAGAACAGGTGAGGGAACCCTCTTCCCAGTCCCCAAAGCTGTTTGCTTTCTTAAAATAGCAAACCCACTTTCCCTCTATCTGTTTCTCCAAGGGCATATTGTTCATTTTCTTTGCTGCATCTTCGGTCACCCTGGGGAGCAGTATTATTTGAGTTTGGTGAGAGAAAAAAGGAGGAGGGGAACGTCAGAAGCCCCCTTCCCGAGTCCTGCTCCCTCATTCTGGCCCTCGCACCGCTGCAGTTTCCCCCCGGCTCCCTGCCCCTTTCCAGACCCTTCTATGTCCTGCCCCAACTACGGGACCCCAGAACTCCTCCACTGTCACGTGCACCGCCCTTCTTCAGCATGCACACTGGAACTTGGCAGGATCAGCTCAAGATCATTCCACCCAGAGGGCCCCCCCCTTTTTTTTTCTAGTATCGGCTGCTTCCGTCTCCGGGGTGGAGGCTCCTCCCACTCACTGTCCCAATCGTATTCTGTGGAAGAGAAGCCGGAAAACCCTCCGCCAGCTCACTCCGGGTTAAGCGAGAAGCTGATTTCTCCTCCCAGCCCGCTACTCGAGCCCCCGGAACCGTGGCGGCGGCGGGCAAAGCAGCACTAAAAGCCGCGAGCACCATCTGGGCCCAGCTGCTGTAGGGCGCTGAAGGCGCGGGTGCGGCGTCAGCACCACGGACAGCGACCCGTCCGCGGCCATCCAGCCAGCGGCGCGCTTGAGCCGGTCTAGGCGAGGCCGCGAGCTACGCCCTCGGCATGGCCTGGAGCTCCGGCCCCATGGCACTGCTTCTCGGCTTTGGCCTCCTTCAGCTGTGCCCAGGTAAGAAGGGGTACCAGTCAAACTCCCCTAACCCAGCCATTGGCCCAAGATTCGCCGCTGTCTGTCTCACCTCGGCCAGGCTGGAAGGTGAAAAGGAGGGAACCCCTAGAGGTGGGGGAGACTGTTGAGGGTGAGGGGAGAGACCCGGTGGGCTGGAGGGAGTGCCTGGGAGACTGAACTGGGAGGAGGAGATATCTGAAGGAGTAAGTGATGCAAAGAAGAGCTAGAAACCTGGGCAGTTGTGGAGGGGAGGGTGTGGGCACAGACAGGGAGAGGGGAGGGGATCTCCCCAGGCTTTCTGGGGTGGCAGGAGGGCAGACTCCGACCACAGCTGAGATGCCTTTTGGTTTCTTGTGAAACATTAGTTTAAGAAATCTACCTGGTTCAGCGGTCCCCTGGATCCCCATCATTTCCTGTGCCCCACATTGTACTCCCAAATCTGGTCAGCCAGAAGGGCAAGGCAGGAAGGGGGAAGAACTGACTTCTCCATCCCCTTGTAAGATGGGGCAGGAGACCTGGAACATACGAAGGCCAGGAAGGAGCGCTTGGAGCTGGTGGGGGTGTGGGGGTGGGAGTGCAGAGTTGACGAAGAGGACAGAATGCATGGAGGGGCACGTATAAAGGGGAATGTACAACTCAATGGACTTTCCACACCCCTATGCCATCTCATGGGGAGTGGGCTCCTGTGTATGTGGGGCTTGGGTTATAGGTCCTATAGCTCAGGCAGCCCAAATATTCTATTCCAACTCAGCACCTTTGGTGGTGGGTGGGAGGTGGGTAAGGAGATGGTCACAGTCACAGTCACATATGGAGGCACACAATGTTACCTGCACATATAGATGGGTGCTAAGGAGAAAGGGCATGTGGTGTGACCCAAGTACTGTTGTCCCCTTTCACCACCCTCCAAAACACTCACTGAGTCTCAGGTATCTGCTGGGGAAAGCCATGGAAGCAGAAATCTTCCCTTGAGGAAAGAGAGGTCTCCACTAATCCTTGTAGAGTGGATTCTCTGTCTGGAGGCATCTTTGAGGGTCTCTGTCTGGGCTCCTTCGTTAATGGTCTCAGAGGGTCTTCTTTGTGGGGTTCTTGGTCTGGGGCCTCCATAGGTAACCTAAGCATTTTACAGTATGCTTAGGGATGAAGCAATGGGAAGCTATAGCCTCCTGGTTGGGCCTGGGTTGCCCCACTTGCCTGGGGAGGGTGGGATTATGGGTGGGCCTTCCTTGCATATTTACTTACTTCCTGCCCCTCCCCTATCCAGGGGTCTCGAGTACAGACACAGAGGAGCGGCTGGTGGAGCATCTCTTGGACCCTTCCCGTTACAACAAGCTCATCCGCCCAGCCACCAATGGCTCCGACCTGGTGACGGTACAGCTCATGGTGTCACTAGCCCAGCTCATCAGTGTGGTGAGTGTGGGTCTTAAACTCTTTGTCCAGCTATTGAAGTCAACTCAGCCACAATGCATGCATATTTATGCTTACTTCCCTGGAGATACCAAGGCTTGGGGAGGCCTTGAGGGGGCCATGGGTGGTGGCAGTGAGCCCTCAGGCTGGCAGGGGCCTTCTCAGCAACTTCTCTTCCCTGCAGCATGAGCGGGAGCAGATCATGACCACCAATGTCTGGCTGACTCAGGTTAGTCTCCTCCTACCCATACCCCTGCCCTTCTTTTCCCTCCTTTTTTTCTTGATATATTGCTTCATTAAAGAGTTGCACCCATTTACAGTGTCACCAGTAATGAAATACATTGCCAGTTTTCCCATATGGTGGATACATTTTAAGGGTAACATTTTTTTCTTAAATGTTATGATAGCTGGGAAGTTCAGGTATGATTAAATAATAACATTGCATTACACAGTAAGAAAAGTCTAAAATATCATTAGTAATTAAACATACATGTCAGTCTGAGGTTGTCCCTATAATATTCAGGTTTCTACCTGTTTTAACTTTGTCATCTCCTCCCCCCTTTACCGACTCGTCCCTCCTTTTTTGCATGTGCTTTTCCCACACTCAGTCTCCTCAGGAGAGGCAGAAAAGTGTAGATTTTGGGGTAACTAGATTTGAATCTTAATCCTGCCACTTACCAGCTCTGTGACTTTGAACATGCTAAACTCTCCAAGACTCATTTTCTAATTAGTAAAGTGTAGATTCTAATTAATACCTTGGCTTATATGGGCAAATTAAATGAGAAAGTATTTTGTGAGTCACACTTGCTGGGCAGTGAAGTCACAGTGGGGAAGAGCTAGCTTTTGAAAGCTCCCTCAATCTTGTCCCTGTCCCTGATGTCAAGCCTGTCCCAGGGCAGAGGTCAGTGCTGTCTCCCTTTCTCCCTTCCCCAGGAGTGGGAGGATTATCGCCTCACCTGGAAGCCTGAAGAGTTCGACAACATGAAGAAAGTTCGGCTCCCTTCCAAGCATATCTGGCTCCCAGATGTGGTCCTGTACAACAAGTAGGTGACTCACAGGGAATGGGGAAGCTGGGGAAGACCCTGGGAGTGCTCAGAGAGAGAAAGAGCCTTGGGTGAAGCAAGAGAAATTAGCTTACAGGGGAAGTGAATTTTTTTTTTTTTTTTGCAAACACACAGTCATTAACAGATGGCCACTGAGGCCCAGGCCAATGAGATACAGTATGGACAACCAAGGTGACTTGGGCCATGACCAGCCCCCTTGCAGTCATTTAGGACTCCCAGTTTTTGGAGCTTGAGTGCAATGAAAACAAAGAGTGACAGTCTCCAATACCTAAACTGATTCAAGAATAGGATTTCCTGAAAGCTTGGGCAGGATCAAAAAACCTTGAGGCCCCAGTTTCTCCTCCAAGTTCCATCCCCTCTCCTGCAATAATCTCTCTTACTTCAAAAAAAAAAACAAAAAACCCTCCTCCCTCCACTTATGGAACCATCCCCTGCTCCCACTTGCCCCTCCTCTCCACTGCGTGGCCTCCCCAGCTTCCCCAGCCTCTCTGCCCTCAAGAAGAGGAAACAGCTTTCACAATGCTGACAAGTAGCAGATGTGTCCTCTCCCTCCCTCCATCCACCCTCCTGGCCAGGACACCTCTGCTCCTCACCAACCTACTCCCTTGCCTCTCCTTGCTCGGTTCCTGCTCAGACCTGGGTTCCCCATGTCTACCTTTGGCTTTCCTTTCCTTCCACTCAGGGCTGGGTTGATGGGTGGGTAGGGAGGGGTTCTCAGGCCAGGGCCCTGGCTGACTGTGCCCGTCCTGTGGCAGTGCTGACGGCATGTACGAGGTGTCCTTCTATTCCAACGCTGTGGTCTCCTACGACGGCAGCATCTTCTGGCTGCCGCCTGCCATCTACAAGAGCGCCTGCAAGATCGAGGTAAAGCACTTCCCATTTGACCAGCAGAACTGCACCATGAAGTTCCGCTCGTGGACCTACGACCGTACGGAGATCGACCTGGTGCTCAAGAGCGAAGCAGCCAGCCTGGACGACTTCACACCCAGCGGCGAGTGGGACATTGTGGCTCTGCCAGGCCGGCGCAACGAGAACCCTGACGACTCCACCTACGTGGACATCACCTACGACTTCATCATCCGCCGCAAGCCCCTCTTCTACACCATCAATCTCATCATCCCCTGCGTGCTCATCACCTCGCTGGCCATCCTGGTCTTCTACCTGCCGTCCGACTGCGGCGAGAAGATGACGCTGTGCATCTCCGTGCTGCTGGCGCTCACGGTCTTCTTGCTGCTCATCTCCAAGATCGTGCCGCCCACCTCGCTCGACGTGCCGCTTGTCGGCAAGTACCTCATGTTCACCATGGTGCTCGTCACCTTCTCCATCGTCACCAGCGTGTGCGTGCTCAACGTGCACCACCGCTCGCCCACCACGCACACCATGGCGCCCTGGGTCAAGGTCGTCTTCCTGGAGAAGCTGCCCGCGCTGCTCTTCATGCAGCAACCGCGCCACCACTGCGCCCGCCAGCGCCTACGCCTGCGGCGGCGTCAGCGCCAGCGAGAGGGCGCCGACGCTCTCTTTCGCGAGCCTCCGGGGGCCGACTCCTGCACGTGCTTCGTCAACCGCGCGTCTGTGCAGGGCTTGGCCGGGGCCTTCGGGGCTGAGCCTGCGCTGGCGGCCGGCCCGGGGCGCGCCGGGGCCCAGTGCAGCTGCGGCCTGCGGGAAGCAGTGGATGGTGTGCGCTTCATTGCCGACCACATGCGGAGTGAGGACGACGATCAGAGCGTGAGTGCAGCAGGCGGGGACACGGGGCGTAAGAGATGCAAGCTGCCAGGGCTCCCAAGTATATGGAACATAGCCGCGTTCCTTAGACTCGCAAAGTTGAGAGGATTGCGGGAGGGGGAAATGTAAGTCAGGCCTGATGCTGCAGGTAGGGACCCTGGCTTGGCTTCTTGGTTGGCTTCCTGGAGGTGGCTTTGCTAAATTGGAATCTGCACAGGATGACCTTGCGGCTTCCTGAGGACTAGTATCTAGGGCGAAATGCCTCTGCTGGGGCATTGTTTAGTGTCAGATGGGCGGCCTGGAACAGGAGGAAGCACTTGTGGGGTTGCAGTTGGTCTGTGGTCGAGACCACGAGAGCCCCTCCCCACCTCTTGCATTCCCAAATCCTTTTATTGTTGGTCTGTAGCTCTTAGTACAACCAGAAACAAGTTCTTTGTGTGCCCCACGAGGGGCAAAATTGAGGGCACAGTAAAAGGTGTGTTTGTGGGGGTGGGGTGGGAGTGGGGGGTCAGGAGGGCGTGTTTAAGAGGTTCCAGGAGCCTGCTCTCTGCCTAGAAGGCAGAGGCCCAAACCAATATCGCTTTTCTGCTATTCTGGGTCCTGGGGGCGGCCTCGTGAAATATTTATGAAGGTGGAGTGGGTGGAGGAGAGGCTCCTTGAACCCGGTCCCCTGGCTTTCTGCAAACCCAGCTTTTCCTGCAGCTGCTCCCTGGGAGGGGACTGCTTGAGCACTGTGCCCGCAGGTTGGACCCATTTCCTGTCTGCGGTTACCTCCACCCCAGGTCAGTCTCCAGGTAGCTGGCTGTTTCCTGGGAAGACTCAGCTGTTGCCATGGTGACCGGGCGGCTTGCTGCTGAAACGCAAGCGGGATAAGGAATGGCAGGCTTCTGCACAACCGTTTGTGGGCTGGGGATTTCAGAGCCTCCTGCTTCTGGCTCCCGGGAGGTCAGGAGATAAGGCTGGGGCTTAGGCCAGGGAGTCGGTTTGTGATCCTGAGAGAGGAAGAGGGGGGCAGGAGGCTGGAGGAGATGGGGGCCAGGGTCCCAGAGCCAGCTGAGGTCAAGCAGAGGGTGCGGGAATGCAGGGGCTCAGTGGCTGAGTCACTGCCTCCACCTCCCCTGCTGCAGTCCACTTATTTTTGTGCATTTACTGAGCTAGGTGCTGAGGATTCAGTGACCTACTTGGATGCTTCCTGGCTCTCAAACAGAACATGTCCAAACAGTGTGCTTGATCTACATCCCCACCATCAATTTGCTCCTCCCCCAGTTTCCTTATCTTTTAGTAAATAGCATCACTATTCTTCCAATAGTCCAGACTAAAAACCTGGAGTCGTCATCCTTGATTCATCTCTTTCTCACTTCCTCCAACCATCCGAGTCATCAGCAAGTCCTGTCCTGTGAGCACAACCTCCAAAATACATCTCGGCTTCATCTTTTTCTTGCCATCAACCTCCCTGGTTCCGAGCCACCATTAGTTCTTGCCTGAACAAGGACTGAGTCTCCCAAAAGTCTCCCCAATTCAGCTCCTGTGTTCCTCCATCGGAATAGACAATGTTTTACCACCTCACCTTGTCCCATCTCCCTTGTGCAGGTCACTGACTTACCTGTTTGATTGTCCTTAGCATGCCATGCTCTTTCTTGCCACAGGGCCTTTGCACATATGTGTCCTTTTCCTTGGAATGCCCTTCTCCTATTACTTTTTAAAAATTATTATTACTATTATTGTTTGCTCTACCATTTGAGAGTAAATGGCAGACATTGTGACCATTTATTCCAAATACTTTAGCATGTATCTCCTAAGAATAGGAATATTCCTTTGCATAATAGTTTCAGTGATTATTTCAGGAAATTTAGCATCCATACAATACATTTATCTAATATATGGTCTGTATTCAAATTTTGCCAATTGTCCCAGTACTGGCCTTCGTAGCATTCCACTCCTTTCTGGGATCTCAAATTGCATTTAGTTGTCATCATGTCTCTTTAGTTTCCTTTAATCTGGAATAGTTTTCAGCTTTTCTTTTATGGTGTAAACATTTTTGAAGTACTCTTGGTACAGGCTGGTTGAATGTCCCTCAATGTGAGTTTCTCTGACTTTTTTCTTTCTTCAACTTATTCCTGTAATAGCTGGCTCCTTCTCACTCATCAGATCTTTGCTTAAATATCACCTCCTCAAAGAGGCCTTCCCAAGCCACACTCTAAATGATATCTTCCTCTCCATTTCTCTGTCTCAGTTCTTTGTTTCTTTATAAGCGCCTACCAGTGTGTAATTATTTTATTCTTATTTTTCTGTCCATCTCCCTCAGTAGACAGTAAACCTCAAGATGTCTTTGTCCGGCCCTTAGCCATGTCCCCAGTGCCAGGTACATAGAAGGCCCAACTGAGCCATGAATGAGTGATTATTCAGCTTCCTACTAAATGAAGGCAAGCAATTGCCTCTCCCCATCTCCCAAACTCACCAGGCCCCAGGCTACCATGTGTTCAAGGACCCAGATTCAGGGAGTGGAACAGTTCCGAGGACCCTGTGGCTAGCTCTCAACCTCACAGTGGGTATCATCTTTCTGACAGATTTGTTCACAGCTGGAACCTAGGCCTCCATGCCCAAGATGATGCTGTTGGATGGAGCTTATTCATTCATTAATACAACACCCATTTACTGGACATGCTATATTTCAGATGCCTGGATTACAAAGATGAATCAGACAGAGTCCCTTTAGTTCAGGAGCTTGTACCTTAGTGTGGAGACAGACATACAAATTGAAATGACAATATAGCGCAGCAAAAATATTGTGATGGAGATGTATACACAGTGCTGAGGGAAACCAGAGGGGACATTCTGAAACCAGGACAGGGAAGTCTTACTGAGGGAGCAACATTTAATTTGGGTTTTGAAGGATGCATAGGAGTTCACCAGGTAGTAAAAAAGGGAACAGGAATTCTAGGCACAAAGAAAACCCAAAGGCACAGAGACCTGAGAGGAAACACTGGGGTTTCATAAGTCTGGGTTTTAGGGTGGGAGAGGATTGTATTTGTCATGTGTGGGTCTTGATTCCAGACTTGGGAATTTGGATAAGTCCTAAAGGTAGTAGAGTCACTGGAGGAGTAGGGTGTGTGTGTGGTGGAACCTGCTTATACCCTGTCCATTCCCATCTGCTATCATGTGACTGACACCTGGGCTTCCTCCATCTCTTCCATCCAGGTGAGTGAGGACTGGAAGTACGTTGCCATGGTGATTGACCGCCTCTTCCTCTGGATCTTTGTCTTCGTCTGTGTCTTTGGCACCATCGGCATGTTCCTGCAGCCCCTCTTCCAGAACTACACCACCACCACTTTCCTCCACTCAGACCACTCGGCTCCCAGCTCCAAGTGAGGCCCTCCCCAGCTCTGTGCTCCTTCATCCCTTTGCCCTCTGTTGTGCACTGGGTGGAGGAGGGATGAGTGAGTTATGAGGAAGTGGGGCAATGTCCCCACAGGTCCATCCTTTTACTTCACCTGGAGCCCCACCCCCACCGCCACTCATACACAGCCAGCTCCAACTGGAGGCCAGACCAGCTGCATCGTGGCTCGGCCACTCTTCTTCCTTCTCCTCTTGTGCCAACCCAGGCAAGGGCATTGACGGTGGAGGGTGAAGGCTGAAAGGTCAGACCCTTCCACCCTGAGGAGAGTGTGATGGGGAAGGGGCTGCCTCCAAGTCATGGGAGAAAGGGAGTATGGGAGGAGGGGCAGTTGGAGTAGGGGAGGGACAGGGGCCCTGACTCTGTGCTGGGCTGGCCTGACACGATGTGGCTCAGAGGGAGGAGCAAGAGGACAGGGGGTTGGTGGAACCTGGCATCTGTTCCTGCTTGAGGGGACAGCAGCTGCGTGAGGTGGGCCTCTCAGTGGGAAGAGGTTCCTGCCCAGAGCAACGAGCCCAGCGCTGAGGGCACAGACTTTTGGGGGAGACTTCCACCTCAAGCCCACAGCCCCTTGCTTCTAAGGCTCCAGAACCCAACTCCAGGCCCCTTTCTGTCCGATGGAGAGTTCTCTGCCTCCCCAAGATTTCCCTCTCCTTCCTTCCTTCCTCCCTTGATCTCAGGCTATGGAGGATGTGGTCTCTGAGCGCCAAGTCTTTTGATGACTTGCTTGGAGCCTGAGCTCACCCTTGAGCTTGTGAGAAGTGCAAGTTCACTGGCTTTTGGGACTGGAAGAACCCTTTACAGTCATGGATTCCAACATGAGCTGTTACAGAGTGGGAGACAAGCTGGATGGGGTCTCTAACCCTTCCTCCCGGCCCTGAAAGCCGTCTGGCAGGTGCCCTGTTTTTCTTCCCATTTGCACCGACTGGTTGTTTGAAGGAAGTAAACTAAGGATTTTAGCTTTAAGCAGCCCCAGCCCTTCTGCCCGCTGCTGTGGGGCCCAGCTGAACTGAGAGCAAATGGCTGGACTCTGCCACAGCAGCACTCTCCTGCTCTCGTCCTTCTCTCCTGGTTCCATCCTTCCTGCTGTGGCTCCCTCCTCTGCCCCCTGCTGCCAGCGGCTCCCCAAAAATCACAGCCTTCAGCTTCCCGCCTGTGGGCCCTGGAGGCTGCATCCTGACCCTGCTCCTGAGGTCAGTTCGAGGCCACCTGGCCTTTTACTGCAGGAAACAGGCCTCTTAAGGGACCTCCTGACAGCCCCCCCCGCCCCATACTTGACTGGCTCTGATTTGTGGTCCCAGCCTGTGCTCAGCGCCAGGGAGCAGATGGCAGGTCACAGAGGGGTTGTTCTGCCAAGTGCACCCGAGGGGCCTGGCCTGACGAGGGCTGTTTTCTCTGGAACCAGCTGGGACTCATGCTTGTCCCAGGCACAGCGGAGGTGGGGGTGTGGTGCTGATGGGTGGGAGGAGACACACAGCATAGGCAAAAAGCAGAGGACAGAGATCACAGAGCCTGGATTCTCGTCCCTGCTCTGCCACTTACTGAGCCATCTCCAACAAGTCCCTTTGCTTTCCTAGGCCTCAGCTTCCTTTCTATAAAATAGGGATAGTAATGCCGTCTCTGTCAGGTTGCTGTGGGGATGAATTGATGTTTGAAAATAAGCCTAGTGCTGCACCTGGCATGGAATGGATGTTTCCTGAAGGTTGAGCCTGAGAGGCGATCACAGCTGGTGACAATATGGTCACCTGTCATGCCAGCCTTCCTCCCAGACTCACCTGTACCCCTAGCTCTTCCTTGAGCAAACCAAGTCCCTTCATATAGGGCCCAGATTTGGGGAAGCAGGTAGCTGGGAGGAGCAGCTGAAAAGGAACCTTACAGGGGCTGCTCGGGTGTGTCTAAAAGGTGCCCTCTCTCCGGAGCCTTCTCAGCCAAGTTTCATTCTGTTTCTTGGTTGAGCTTCTTGTCTTGCCCTGACCCCCTTTCTGGGTGCCCAGCCCCCACCCCAAGCCAGGTGTGTGCTTAGGGACCCCAGGTCATGGAAGAACCTCATTGGGATGTTAAGTCAGCAGCTGCAGGAGATAAGCCTCATACATTTCCCCACCTGCCAGAACGGGCTTCTGGGGGAGGTGTGTGTCTGCACCATGGAAACTCCCCTCTAGCAGCACAAAGAATTAGGAGTTGCTTGTATTTTGCCAGGGCCCGCCACAAACTCACAGAATGTGAAACAAGCAACTGGAAATAATCCCTTCCTCTGGCAGGCAGGGTGGCCGGCGTGAGGTCCTTCCTCCTGCTCTCCCAGGCTCCTCCCCAGGCCTGGGCTGCTGGGAGGCCCTGGCCGCTGCTGCTAGGGCTGTACTTGGTTTTAGCAGTTCCTGCAAGCGCCTGTTGCCCAAGTGAGTCACCAAAGAGTGCAAGAGGTTATGTGAAACAGCAGCTACCGCAACTCCTTTCCATGACCCATTTGACACATAAGGACTGTTTGCTGTCTGACCTTGTATAAGGAGCTTGCTGGTCCTCATTTGTAAATGGAGCCAAAGAGCTGGCTGAGGATGGCAGCTAGGAAGAGAGGGGTTGTGTACATGGAGGGGATGACTGGGCAGGGTCCCACTGCTCAGGTATTCAGGGGTCCCTGGGGCACTGTCATTCCCTCTATCTCTGGGTACAGCCCTCTACAGATCATCACAATAGGGGAAGAGGGAAGGACAAAGGTGGATGAGAGATGGGTTCCATTATGTGGGCATTACCATGTGTCACTGTGGACTTGCAACCCACAAGAGCACTTGAAAGCTTTAGGGAGTAGCCTCTTCCACTCTTGGGTCTTATGTCCTTCCCTTGGCACTGTCAGGGAAGCTCCTTGGCCCCTCTGTGGCAGGGCTGTCTCTGGAGAGAATCTGGTACCCAGCTCAGTGCTGGACAAGGCCCTGAGGCTGTGGGTTTGAAGAGAGAGAGACATGGGATTGAAACCTAGGGAAAGGTGGGTAGTGAGGAAATGAGGTGGGCTTATTTACTTCAGAGACAACAAGACCACAGGCAGTCTGATCATTTTTGCCTGAAAAGATGCATATGAGCATGGGCTGGTGACTAGTGGCTTTTGACAGGTGACATTGCAGTGGAAGGGAGGTAGCTTCCTAGCAGTGAGGTGTCTGCTACTGGAGCAGCTGGTGCCAAGTTATGGAACGTGTAAAAGCAAACAAGACATGGGTAGTCCCTCAGAGGGATTTTTCTGCAGAGGAAGGACAAGATTGTGTCCCTCTAAGGAAATGGGAAACGCTTTCCTGAGGGTTTGGGGCAGTGACTCATGTTTTGCTACCCCTCCCACACACAGGCTTAGCTTCTGTTTGCTACATAAGTGTCTGCTCTGGGCCAGTTCCTTTAATGCCCTGGCTTTATTCCTCACAAAAAGCCTTCAGAGAAGGAGTCCCCATTTTACCAAACAGAAATCAAGACTTGGAGGGTAGTGCTGGGCCTGGAACCTGAGGTTGACCCGAGTCTATCCGTGCTCTTGTCTTGGCCCTGGAGACAGGCAGGAGTGTTCCTTGGGAGGAAAGCAAGGGGATTTGGGATCTTCTCTGAATTCACTCCCAAAGCCAGAGTGGACTTCGTTTGTTTGTCGCCCCTGTATCTAGACAGAGTTGGCTGATGTCATAGCACCTTTCCCTCCCCACCTGGTACTAGCTAGCCTCCTGCTGCCCGGCCCTGACCAGATGGAGAAAAGATGACCATCTTTTAATATTCATCCAACAGGTTTGAGGCCAGTTTCTAAGGGACTGTAGGTTCGGGGATTGTTGGGACACCATCTCCTCCACACTGCCCTTGGCCTCCCTTGTCTGCACTCCTAGAAAACTGGCATTAGTTTAGCCCACCCCAGGCCAAGCTCATTAGGAACTCAAGATTCTTGTGAAGAATCCAAAGATGTCTTGTCACTGTTCTGTTTGGGGTGAAGATGGAAACCCCCTCTGACCAGGGTTGGCAAATATGGAGGAAAGGAAGAGTGCTGGGGAAACTGGACCCATGAGAGGTTAAAGACATTACAATAATATAAAGAAAACAAGTAATTCAACAGTTGGATTATTGTGATTTGTTGTCTTACTAATTTACTCATCCAATGGAAAACAACAGGCCAAATGGCTGGGCCTGCAATAGACAGAGGGCCCCTGAGGCGGAAGGGCCCTTTATAAAGGGCTGCTGGAGGACTAGCAGAGTTCCAGACTGGCCTCCTGGAGGAAGGGATGGCTGGGTCTCGTCTTGCTGCTCTGTGCTCTGTGCCCAAATCCTGGAAATGTTTTTAAATTGTGGCCCCTTGGATGAAATGAAGAGCGAAGAGTAACTGAAAGAAGCTGAAGAAAACTCCCCTTGTGCTCATCCCAGTCCCCTCCGGAGGTGGGCTGCTGGGCAAGACAGTCCTCTTCCCCCTCAGAGAACAAGTCTGGACACTCACCTTAGGGACTAAGGAAACCACCTCTCTCTAAAAGACCTCAGTACTACACTCCCCTCCAGGCAGAATGAGGAGCTGCCCGAGGACAGAGGACAGCGGTGCTTGAGATTCCTGGGACCTCACAGCAGGCTGAGACCTTCTCCTTCACTGTCTTTAAAAATATAAACTCAGTTCACCCAGCAGTGCATTAATCAGTTCCCAACCCTACTTCATGGGCCCCAGAACACGTGACCAGTCCTCCTGGCCTCAGTTCCATCTGTATAACAGATCCTAGATGAGGAAGGCAGCCCCACCATTGGGTATTTTATGTCCTCTGGTTTATCATATTTAAAAGGTCAAGGATGGCTCTTGTGGAATTCCTAGAGGAAATTATAATGTGGAAAGTGATGCATTCTCTTTGAGAGAAATTCAGGATGGAGAAATATTCTGACACTATCTATATACACAATAAACAGCCTGTCCCCTTAAGACTACAGTTAGTCCTGGTCTGGGTGGCAACTAAGCTCCAAATATTCACAGTCCTGCAGGCAAAACTGCTAGAAGGGGGTGGAGGTGGAAAGACACCA
>PVKY010000608.1:0-44135 GCA_004027775.1 Bradypus variegatus
CTGAAGCAAAGAGTGAGAAAGTCATATTTTTACATCTTGTTACAGATCAGATGCATGGAATTTATTAAATGTAAGGTTATATTGTCTGGGAGTAGATGAGTGATACCTGTTTGGAAAGGAAACCCTCCCTCTGTAGCTCTCGGCTGGAAGGAGATTGCCCCTGCATTGTGGCAGCAGTCGGAACACCCCCCAGGTGGGCTTGGAGAGAGCTTTGCACCTGCGCTTCCTCATCCACCATCCAGAGGCGCCTCTGATCCTCCCACCCGAGAGGCCTCTGTTCTGTCCACCTTCGCGTGCCTGTGAGCCCGAGTCAGGCCAGGTCGCCCGTCCCGTGTCATTGTCACGTGTCCCCTTTCACTCACAGTGGTGCCCTTGGGTGGTCGACTGTGTATCTTCTCCCTCAGGAGTTTGTTAGCATGAACAGTGGCTTCGTGCTTTGGTCGTCAAGGTGGTGGGGGGGGGATGCCCATCGGAGGATCGGTTGCTGGAGGACAGTAGGCAGCACTGCGGGAAATCGTGGCCGTTGCCCACCAGCGAGACGGAGGAAGCCGTCGTGCACACGGTGCTCCGAAGGCGTTGCCCTTGAGGTGGCTCCGGATCCCTGCTTCAGGGCTGCGGGGGTTATTGGAAAGTGGCGCTGTCTCTCTGCCAAGTTCATCCAATCAGTTATGACACAGCTTTTTACTTATATAACCAGTGCTTTCCCTACAAGTTGTTGCTCCTGTCCTCCTTTCCTTCATCTCACACCTCACCTGTCTGGTCTTTGGCT
The DNA here is from genome assembly GCA_004027775.1 of Bradypus variegatus. Classification (NCBI taxonomy): domain Eukaryota; kingdom Metazoa; phylum Chordata; class Mammalia; order Pilosa; family Bradypodidae; genus Bradypus; species Bradypus variegatus. The sequence goes on from PVKY010000608.1 coordinate 770, forward strand.
CCGTGCAGCCTGGCGCTCCCTGCACCCCCTCCTGGAGCATCTGTCTGCGTAGACTCATCCTGGCACTGTTTGCAGCTCCGTGTGTCCACGTGACTGTCAGTGTGAGTCTGTCGGTGCTGGACGTGATGTTCAAGGGCATCGTCCCAGTCCCACTCACCTTTGCGTTTCCCACCTACAAATGTGCTGTTCCCGTCCCGCTCCTCCCAGCACAGCGGCTGGCACAGATGCCGTTTAAGAAGTGTGGGTTGAGTGACTCAGGATTTCTAGCAGATGTGCTGTTTTGCATTATTGCCATGTGTGCCGACCGCTCTTGGCTTGGAATTGGTCCTCCCTCACCTCTCCTAGCTGTTTGTTGTCTCTCACAGGGGCCGGGCGTGCAGGATGTGCTCTGTGTGTGGCAAGTGATGGAATCTCCAGTTTTGCTTCAACTCTCCTAGACACGGAGGGAACATCGTTTTCCTTGGCAGAACCTCAGGATCAGGAGGACTTGGAGCCCATTAAAAAGAAAATGAAAGGAGGTTAGAGTCGCGCATTCCTGGGTGTCCTTTACCCCTGGGAGCTCCTGATTTGCTGACCGATCATGCCCCCATGGTCATTGCCTTAGGTTGAACTTACGGTGCCTGGATTTCTTCTGAATGAAAATCTGAGCCTTTTCTTTCCTGTTTGCATAGTCTAGATAGAACAGTGTTTCCAAGTAGGATGTGCTCTTTGCTCTCGGCCTGGAAGCAATACTATTTTTAATTGCAGAATTGATTTAAAACATTCTCTTTCCAGATATGACAACTAATTTTTAAAAAATGTATCTCTAAATGATAATTTGATCCTTCATATCAAAGATGATTTTGAGAAAAGTCTGCACTTAAAAAATGGAAGTTAAAGAGACTGTAAAACATATTTGGAAACGTAGTAGCAGAACAGCAGCCAACCGCTGTGCAGCAGGACCGAGAGATGAGCCAGGGGCTGGGGCGGTGTGAAGGCTTAGAGGCAGGGCAGGTTGTCAGCGGAGAGAGGAGCTACGTGTTACCTGACACAGTCCAGTGGAAAATTAGCAGCTTGGGGAGAGTGTGGAGAGAATTAAGAATAGGTCCCATAGAAAAAGATAAGCAAGTATAAAAGTGAGGCTATTTTTATTTCCAAGAAAAATGAAAAATTGTATGAGGAAGAAAACTGAACTGTATTATGCTACTTGGCTCAACAGTGAGCGACACATTTATGAGCACAGTAATGTAAATATGATAAACTGAACCAGCAGTTGTGTTATAATAGTATTGAGAATGGAGCCACGAGGGAGAGGAGCCTTCCTCTTAGATGCCACCTAAAACTGACAAATCAAAATGTGCTGTTACCATTCAGAAACATGGAGGTAAATGCCAGAAGAAAGAGCTGAAAGACATGAGAGCAGTTTTCTCAGAGGAGGGAGTAAGGAAAGGCTGGGGCAGAGGACTGCTGCCCTTTTTTTTTTCCTTAATATCTGATTTTTAAAATTGAATACACATATTTCTTTAATTAAAAATTAAAAATAATTTTACTTAGCAGCACATGACATTTTTGAAGAATAAAAACATACAAATAGAAGAAAAGAAAAAAAAGTAAAAACCTGCTATTAACGTCTTAGACTCTCCGCTTTCCAGCACTTTCCTGTGTACATATGTGTCTGTATTGTTGTTTGTTTAAAAAAAAAAAGACATTATACACAAATATTGTTTGACAGCAGGCTGTTGTCACTTAACTGTGTATCCTGAACATCTTTTTATATCATGAACCGTGTTCTTTTAAAGCAGACAGTAGACGTTTGGGAGCGTGGGCTGTCATCTGGCCTCCTCAGCGTGCTTGTCACGTGCTCCTGCGGGCGGGGACTCGTCTCCTGCCTCTGGCCAGCAGCACCGGCGCCAGGGTCTCCGGCGCCTTCGGGCTGAGCAGCTCGTGACACAGGGAGACCGGGAGTTTGCTTCCTCCTGGGCAAGGCGCCACCACATGTCCTTTTCTCTCGCAGATGTGGAGTCCAGTGTGAATCCTCAATTGTTTGTGGCAGACCAGTGTAAAAGCAGCCAGAGCACCCACGAGGGGGCCGGGGCCGCAGCCATGAAGCCGGACCAGATGGAGGAAACTCTCACCTGCGTCATCTGTCAGGAGCTGCTGCACGACTGTGTGAGGTGCGGCGGCGAAGGCACCCCTGTCCCGGTGGCCTCACGCCCGGCCGGGCTGTGTTGGCAGTGACCGCAGGCGCAGGGCCGTGGCAGCTTGCGTGCCCTGCACCGCTGTCATGGGAGAGGAAGCCTGGGGCTGACCAGGCCTTCGGGTTGTGTTTGCAATTGGACCTGCTCAGGTCACCGTCGATATCTGGCTTGTGCGGCTGGCGGGAGACAGCCCAGGCCCTGGAGGCTGAGCCGGGGGGAGGACCCACGAGACCCGCGGAGTCGGGGTGCTGCCGACTCAGCCGTTGATAACCGGCGTGGGCCCCTCTGCCCTGAAGACAGGGAGCCAACCCCGCAGCATTTTAAATGTTTCTAGTTAAAGAAATGTGATCTTTAGTTGAGCACAGGTCCCAGATAGCCGGAGAGCCTTCTTCTTGACCCTCTGTGGGAGCTGAAGAGTGAGGCCTGTCCACATTCCACTATAGCCCTGTATGCAAGTCCCCATCAGCACTCCCCACCCCTCCTGCAAATAGCGGTTACCGCGGGGCTGCCGGTTTCTTTGAGTTGACCAAGGTGGAGTGAGAGCAGTGATGGGTGGGACAGTGTTTTCACATGAGGACCATGAGCTGGGGCTGCCTTGTGGGTCTCACTGCTGATTTCAGGCCCTTCTAGGCGGGTTATGGGGCAGGAAGGCTGGTGGTACTCTGGTCACTTACACGGGAACAGAGACACCGCAGCAGAATGCACCCAAGCAGGGCTGCAGCTGCTGGGAACACCAGCTCGAGGCTGCGCTGAGTCAGGGAGGCGCAGGGGCTTTTGTGTGCTTGTTTTGTGTTTTGTGATCAAACCTCAGCCTGAGCAAGGCCCCAGCCTCCTCTGGGAGAGGAAAGTCGCATGGCCCAGGGGTCCCATGCTGCTTGTCCTCTCAGCTTCTGGGCAGGCCGTGGTAGGTCCTTCCATCTGGGTGGGCCGCCCCAGAACGGGGTCTGCAGGTCCCAGTCGCTAGCCCCTTTGCACCGGATACCGTGGCTGTGTTTGGAGACGTGCCCCGTCCTTGTGCCCACAGTCTGCAGCCCTGCATGCACACGTTCTGTGCAGCTTGCTACTCAGGCTGGATGGAGCGCTCGTCCTTGTGCCCGACGTGCCGCTGTCCCGTGGAGCGCATCTGCAAGAACCACATCCTCAACAACCTGGTAGAGGCCTACCTCACCCAGCACCCAGGCAAGTGCACTGAGCGGCGCGGTGGGCGGCTCAGGACCTCCCTGAGGTGATCGCAAATGAACGGTGACGGGTTCCTCTGCCTTGTAGACAAGTGCCGCACTGAGGAAGATGTGCGAAGTATGGATGCCAGGAATAAAATCACCCAAGACATGCTGCAGCCAAAAGTCAGGAGGTCTTTTTCTGACGAGGAGGGGAGCTCCGAGGACCTGCTGGAGCTGTCGGATGTTGACAGCGAATCCTCGGATGTCAGGTAGAGACTTGGCCTGGCGGGGCTGGGGTGGGCTCGGGGGCGCTGCACTTGGTACCAGAATTGAGCTTTTCTGTCGGGCTTGTTTTTCTGCGTGTGATGTTGGGATAGTGGTTTCACCGTCCTGTGGTGGTGTGCTGAGGATCGGATGAGGGTTTGCAGTAGCACCTGGTACAGCCTGAGCCCGTGCGTGGGTGCTGTAGGTGTGGGGTCCTCGTCTGTGGCCCTTCTCATTTGCTTCACTCCTCATTGTCCTCCCTGACTGGCCGTGTCAAAGGGCCATAACTTGTATTCTGCTGTTTGTTCCCCTTCGAAGCCACTTACTCTTGTGCATTTGTGTAGGGTTGATAAAGCCTCACACTATAAATTGCAAAACTTAATAGGATATTATTTTGGAAAAGGCACAGGCAGCTGCCTAAGTAGCTAAAACCCTAAGTAGACTTCATTTTACCTCCTTGGTGAGTCGATGTTTCCTAATTCAGAAGTCCAGGGTCTGAATTTTGGGTTGAAGGCATGATATTTACAGAGATAAAAAACAAAAACCCCCAAACTTGTGTTATCTTTGTTTCTTTTTATAAAATTTAACAAATAATGGTCAAACAAAACGGAGAAATCCAGAAACCAGTGCTAATCCTGCTTCCCAGAGATAACCGCTGTTTAACATTTTGTGGTAAATCCATGTGGTCATTTCTATGTGAATTCTCACATTTCTTTAATATAATCTAACATACTTATAAATAAATAATTTTATAAAGATGGGATTATACTGTACTATGTGTTTATAACCTGCTTTTTTCTTTTCAACAGTATATTGTGAACATCTTTTTGTGTAAAAGATATGTCTGCATCATGTTTTCAAATGGCCGTACCATAGCTCTTTTTTTGTGTGCTGTGGTTACTATAACTGATACCTACTATTGAATATTTGTAGTGTTTCCAACTTTTTCAATTCAGAAGTGATGGTGCAGTGCTTGTCTGTACGTTGTAATTTTGTGCACTGTGTCCAGATATTTCATGAAGGTAAATGTGTGGACGCGCAGTGATGAGGTCAGAGTGTGACAGGGAGGCCGGCCTTGTTAGACTTTTGGTCTGTGTGTTGTCACGTTGCCCTCAGAGTTGGTGCTGCCAGCTCCTGGCAGGCTGACATTAGCCTTCAGCCTCTGCCACTGAACAGGAGCAGTGGTGACTTCGCCTCAGCGTGCAGCCCTCCTCTTCCCTGTGAGGCCAGGCGTCTTCTCCCAGCTTTTGGCCTTTATTCAGTCCGGTCTCCCCTGCTCTCCCCTGGCCGGTCTCCATCTGAGATGAGAACACCCCGTATTTCCAGGGTTCTTTTTCACCTCTCCTTTTCTCTGTAGTAGTTTTGAAGCATAGCTGACGTGCAGCAGACAGGAGCGAGGCAGCGAGGGAGCCCTGGAGCCACCCTGGGCAGCCGTTGCTCACATTGGGTGTTTCACTGATTTAGCAGAGGGCGGGCACGACACTTCCTCAACACCAGGTGCCCACTGCCTGCCCCGCGGCCCTGAGGCCTGCAGGCGGCTGGGAGCACGTGCCCTCCACGGGCGGTCGGGGAGCCCAGCCTGGGGTCTTTTATTTTTAAATCATATTTTTTATTGTGGAATATAATATATATATACACATAGAAGTGATAACCTTCAAGTGCAATTTAACAAGTAAAGAGCAGACTTCCGTTTCAGTTATTTATTTCCTTGTGAAATATATATACAAAAAGATAATATCTTTAAAAGTACAATTTAACAAGTAGTTATATAGGAAATTTCCAAAAATGTTTTGAGTTACAGCATCTTAGTTTCAGTTATTTCCTTCTTGTGAAATATAACATACATACAGAAAGTTAATAGCTTTTAAATTACAATTTAACCAGTAGCTATAGAAAAAATTTCAAAGGGTGCTCTGGGTTACAGTTCCACCACTTGAGCTCTTTCCTTCTAGCTTTTCTAATATCCAGCAACTAAGAAGAAAATCAGAGAGAGATGCAGTTTTCATAATCCTTTGCTAAATTCCATCTTTCTGGAGTCTTCTTGCCGGAGTTGGGTGGGATTGGCGCGTTCACGGGGTGAGCGAGAGCTGTCTCGGCACTCACCTCTGGAGGCCGCAGGGAGGGGGTGCCCAGGCAGTGGAGGAGTAGCTGGGGGTGAAGGTGGATCCGCTGTCACCCTCCGGCTCCTCCTGTTCCCGGCTCAGTTCCTGGCCCTGTGCTGGGTGGGGGTGCGAGGTGTCGGGTGGCAGGTCCACAGCAGGGGCCCTGGGTGAGGGCCGAGGAGCTCAGGAGAGAAACGGGCTGTTGCTGGAGGGGCCCTGGGTGGTCGGCCTCTGCTCTGAGAGACCTGGGGAGCGCTCCTGCACCCCGGTGGCTGCCGGCCCTTCTGTGCCGACCAACCGAGGGGCCTGGCCGGGTAGGTTCTGCGGCTCCCTGCCCCCACGCGGCTTTCTTCTGCCCTTGTTTCTCACGCAGCCAGCCGTATGCCGTGTGCAGACAGTGCCCAGAGTACAGGAGGCGGGCGGCACAGTCCCTTCCCTGCCCTGTGCCCGAGGGCGAGCTGGGAGCGCTGCAGGCCCCAGAAGACGCCCCGTCGACGTCCACCAGCCCCGCTCCAGGTGAGATTCGCCCATCGCGAGCCTGCCCCCCCACTGCCAGCTGGGTCTCAGGCGGCACAGGTGGACCTGCCTCTCCCGTCAGCGATGGGCTTCGGTTTCCACGGGCACCTTGCTTTTCTGCCTTCTCCCAAGTAGAAGAGGCTGAACGTAAGGCAACTGGCTTTGTGAGTTGGTTTGGTCAGCATGACCGCTGTGACTTGCAGCACTGCTGTGCAGCCCGCCCTGACGGCCGCTGCTTGTTGCTGCTCTGGCTCTTCCCGCTGCTGCCCCTGTGCCTGCTGGGATGGTTCCACCACCCCTCCCGGCTGTGGCTTCTCTCTCTCTGTTCTGAGCTGAGAGATGTTACCCACGGCTGTCCCTGTGCACTGCTGAGGGCCCTGCTCTTGGCCGGGGACCTGGTGTCCACCAGGAGCATTGCTGAAACGGAGACCCACCCCTCAGGGAGACACCTGCTTTCCAGACAGGCGCTTCAGACCCAGAGTTGCCCCGGCAGAGCTGCCACGCTTCTGCCGCATGCGTCTTTCCAGTGGGCCTGGGTGCAGTCATGGGAGGAAGCGAGGGGCTGCCTGGTTTCACGGGGAGTCTCTGGTTTGCGGCCCCAGCCTCTGACTGCCAGTCGGCCTGGGCATGTGGTGGGGTCCCCGGCCCGGGATGTCCAGCTGCAGCCGTGTTCCCAACGGGCCTGCTGCGATGCCTGGCCACGTTCTGCAGCCGTGGCGTGAGTGTGGTGCCAGCTGGGCCGGCTCCTGGCTTCTCTGACTCTGCCGCTTGCCAGCTCTGCATCTGGCTCATTACACAAGCCCCCCACTTGCAAGATCGAACCTGGACCTGAAAGGGGGAGTGAGAATGGGGGGGGCAAGAGACGCGAAGAATAGAGACAAGACAGGATTCTGATGAAGTCTCCGTTTATTGAGGGAAAATTCAGGGTTTATATAGAGGGTGAAAGGGAGGGATACAGAAGTGCACGAAAAACTGCAGCTAAGCAATTTACCATTGGTTCTTAGCTGCAACTTAGGCGTTTTTTGCTACAGGCTTTAGGAGACAAAGAACATCTCAGCTATTGGCTTAGAAAAGGAAGATTAAGAGAAGAATCTTGGAAAGCCCCAGCAACAGGCTGAAATCACAAACGGCTGATTTACTGGTGGGGCTGGTTTACGGGAAGGCGAAACTAACATCAAAGATAGAACTAAAGCAAGGCCACAGAGATATAGGAAACTGACTTTAGCAAGGCCACAGAGATATAGGGGCCTGACTTTAGCAAGGCCACAGAGATAGGAGCCTGACTTAGCAAGAATTTGACCTTTAATTTTGCTTACGGGGGAGGTGGGGGGCTAGACACTTATCTTAACTCTGCAGGGGAATTGAAACTTAGCTATGCTTGCAACAGAGGCGGGGGCCCCTAGTTGCTCTGGCTCCTGGCAGGTCAAGCAGATGCCAAATGCTTCCCACACCAGTGCACCTGCGTTTCCTGTTGTTGGGAGTGTTCATTGGGCTCAAGCACACAAGCGCCTCGCAGAACCCGACTCCCTAAGCGGGTTGTTCCGGGTGCAGCGATGACAACGTTCGTGGCCTCTGCTTGCTCGGGGGGTTGCAGGGCCCCTGGTGCAGGGTTGGTGCTTCCAGACGTGCCTGTCGTGGGAATTAAACCTATAACTTCCTGTGTTGTTTGATAGTGTGTTTGGTGGCCTGTCACATCCTTTTCAGAAAGTAGTAGAAAACCATCAACTGGTCTTTGAAATCTTGCTACAACCATTAAACCAGAAGACAGTTTTCAGTTATTTTTCAGTCTTTCCAGAGTCACTCAGTTTAAATGGAGGACATCATTAGGCTGTTTGGGAGGCCAGGTCTGCACCCCGTTCCTTCTCACGTCTTCCCGAGGGGTGTCTCCGATGCGTGCTTTCTCGTAGCCTCCCCAGCTATCTGTGTCTGCGTCCGCGGTCTTTCTGCCTGGGGTCCCGGCTCCGTCCCCCCTGACCGTGTCTGTCTGCTGCAGCGGCCCCGGAGTACGTGTGCCCGCTGCAGGGCAGCCACGCCGTCTGCACCTGCTGCTTCCAGCCCATGCCCGACCGCAGGGCAGAGCGCGAGCGGAGCCCGCACGTCGCCCCGCAGCAGTGTGAGTGTCGCGGCTCCCCGGGCCGGCGGGGTGGTGGGGTGGGCTCCCAGCTCCAGGAGGCGGCACCACGTGACCGCCAGGCACCCTTGCCCTCTGAGCTGTTGTTTCCTTGTCTGGCAGCCAGGCTCACTGCTCGCCAGCTTCTTCACTGTACGTTGGCCGGGTCAGGTAAGAGCTGCCAGGGAGAGCACCTCACCCAGCACCCAGCACCTCCTAGGTGGTCAGCAAACAGGAGCTCAGGGCAGAATGTAAAATGTGGCAGGACGCCAGCTCTTCCCCGGTAGTCTATTTCTGACCGTCATTTCATGTGGATTGCTTTTATACGTAGAGACATTTTTCAAATGATTACAGATATAAAAAGACCTAACTATTTAACTCTACAGGAATTTTAACTTGTGTTTACATAACATTACTTCCTGTGGAATTCATTCTATGGAATATTAAAATTAAGAAATAGTGTTTGCACACAAAAGGACAAAAATTGTACGCTTTCACTTGTGTGAAATAACCAGAATGTGCAAGTTTGTGGAGACAGAGAGTGGATCAGAGGTTCCTGGGGCCAAGGGGAGCCGGCAGTGGGGTCGGTGCTTGCCGAGGACACAGGCTCTGCTTGGGGCTGTGGCAGGGTCTTCGCAGTGGCTGGTGGTGACAGTGGCCCAGCGCTGTGAGTGTGACGCCACTGAGTGGTAGGCTTGACAGCGGTTAAAATGAGAAATTCTGTGCTGTGTATCCGTTGCCACAGTAAAAGACGAGTCTGCAAGGCGAGGGAGCAACACGGAACAATACCCTGTTCAGTGGGGGAAGCAGGCCGCGGGGCGTGATGGCAGCCAAGTCAGGCTGGAGGAGCCAGGCCACGGCTCGGGTGGAGGCCCAGGGGCGGCTTTTCCTCCATGTATCTTTATGTTTTTCTCAGATGAGCACATGATAATAAGAGCAATAGCAAGGGTTTGCTGGCTTTGTCTAGGGTCACAAGTCTCAGTCACCCTTCACAGGAGCTGGGAGACGCCTCTGCTCCCCCTTCCAGCATGTCAGGAGTCTGGTGTTGAGTGTTGTCCGGTCCTGCCCCAGCCCAGCCTGACGGCGTGTCCTTTGTGCCCACAGGTGCAGTTTGCCTGCAGCCCTTCTGCCACCTGTACTGGGGCTGCCCTCGCACGGGCTGCTTCGGCTGCCTGGCCCCGTTCTGTGGTATATCAGCTCTTCAGCCCCTACTGGGTTTGGTTTTGCATCTTGGTGAACTCGAGAGCCTGCTGTGTGCCCGAGAAGGGTGGGGGGCACCCTCGTTAGTTGACCAGGAATTGACCACTTTTGACTGCTGAACTGCAAGTGTTTAGAAGTATCAAATTAGAATTAGTTCTAAACAAGGAGTAACATAACAATTAGGGGAACTGCCAAGGTCACACCCAGGAGGGCTTGTTGCGCCCCTGAGGCCCCACCCTAACCATGAGTGCCCCTGCTGCAACCTCCAGGCCTTATAGGCCGACACAGGGGACCTCAGAGAGCGTGTGACTTGAGGAAGGGGTGGAAAGGAAGGATTTTTAGTTGCTCTCTGTTTGAAAGCACATTTTACCCTGGAACTTTTTGTTCTGGCTGGAAGGTACAGTGAGAGGAATTTATGTTAAGTGCTCTGAGAAGCGTCTTTGTAAGACGGGTGACCCCCTTCCCTTCCCCGCGACAGAGCTCAACCTCGGCGACAAGTGCCTGGACAGCGTGCTGAATGGCAACAACTACGAGTCGGACATCCTGAAGGTAGGGCCAGGCGGCTGCCAGGGCCGCGCCCTCGGGGCTGCTCCTGTTACTTTCAGGGCTCCTGCCGCGTTTCGGACCAGCACTGCCACCTGGCTCTCTGCACTCCACTGACGTGTCTCTGATTTTCCCCATCTTTGTGCCTTTCCTTTGTGCCTCTCAAGCCATGAATCCTCCAGCCTTGTTTCCCGCTGCTTACCTCCCTGTGGCCTGGCCTTCCTGGAGAGGGCTTGGCTGGGCTGTGTGGGAGCGTGCCTTTTGGGATGTCTGGGGCATTTCTCTGTGGCTCCCTTCCTTCTGGCCCTTTTCCTTCCCATGTTTTAGTCACGAAGCCAGCTTGGCTTGTAGCATTTTTAATACGTTTAATATGCACTTAGTTCTCTTGCCAAGAGCCTTACCTGTGCGGTGTGAGCAGCCGTGCACGCAGCCTGCAGCTGCATGCAGTGACTCCACGGGACCCTGCCAGGACAGGAGCTCTCGTTTGGAGCCTGCGGGGGCTCTGGGGGTGCAGGTTCGTGCCTCAGTGGTGAACCACGCTGCATTCCTGGAGAGTGTGGAGGTCGGAGGCCAGGCCCCCTGCTTTTCTCTTCACAGGTCGCTTAGGCCTGTTAGTGGGACACAGAGACTCCAGCCAAAGGTTTCAGTTGTCTAAGTCACCCTCTGCTGAGAATGTCTTTGCAAAACTTTTGAGAGCTTGTGGTAATGATCACTTTCAGAGTTGAAATGCCAGCCTGCCTTCTGGAGGCTCCGGAGCGACCTCTCGGACAAGGATCCTGGTGCAAAGCCTCCAAGAATGCGCTCGGGTTTGGTTCATAGCAGAGGTGGCTGAAGTCACCGTCTCTGCTTGTTTTAATATTTGTGTAGAACAGAGCAAACATCCTCATGATAAAACTCTAGGAAAGGCCTTAAAAAGCTGCCCAACTGCCCTGGTAAATTAAATGCTGTTATTCCCAACAGTCTGATTAACGTGAGAACTTGAGAGTTTTACGGATCCTGAGGTTCTTTGTTTCTTTGTCCATAAATTTTCTGGGGTTCACAATAAACAAGCTCCATCTGCTTTACCTTAAGTTTTCTTTTTTCCTAAATAAGCCGAGGTTTCTGTCTGTACAGTCGGAGAGTCCCTGTTAAGACGAGTTGCCCTGAGCGAGAGCAGCTTCTGGGCAGCCTGTCCTTCCCCAGTCCGGGGTCCCGTCGCCCACGTCCTGGTCTGTTGACGCCCATGGACCATCCTGGCTCACCTCCCCGTCCGCTTTCTCCTGAGAGCTCGCCATCTGTCCGTCCATTCGAGCAGGCCTGTGGGGCCTTTCCACGTCTGCTCTCGGCAGCCCTGGTACAGGGGCTGCAGCTTGGTTTGGCTGTGCCTCGGCTCCCCCGCCTCGAATGCCCTCCCGTGACAGTGTTGACTCGCTTGTTGTTGTGTTTCTCTCTCTAAACCAGTATTTCCTGTTGCTCCCTTTTTTCCTATCCCAGAATTACTTGGCATCCAGGGGTTTGACGTGGAAAAACGTGTTGACGGACAGTCTCGTGGCTCTGCAGAGGGGAGTGTTTTTATTGTCTGGTGAGCTCATTTTCTCTGCTTTGTTCTTCCTCGACAGTTGTGCATGTGCCCTTTTACCCCAGGAGGAACTTGCTGGCCGCTCCTGGTCAGTGACGCTGGACCGGCTCCTTACAGTTTTGACAGGCAGAACCCCAGTGACCTCTTTCCCTGCAGGGCAAGGGCAGCTTGGAGAGGCGCCTGCCTCGCGTGAACCTGTGTGCAGCTGAACATTGGCTGTGAGGCGCTGGGCGAGCCGTTCCCAGACATGAGCGTCCTCCCAGGAGAGGTGCGCTTGGCAGAGGGGCTGCAGCAGTGCTGGCACTCGATGTTTTCTCTAAGAGTGAACTTATTCCACCAGAAGGACCCGAGAGGCCTGTGGGGAAGCCCCTGTGAGCGCCGTGTCCGTCCGTGCCCCCCGCACATGGCTGCCTGAGCCCTCACTGCGGGACAGCTTGGTTTGCCAAACCCACATGCTAGTTTTCATCCCCTTTGTTTTTCAATGGCCTTATTGTTCTTGTAAGAATGGTAAGTCTCAAAAGGAGTATTGAAATGATTCAGGAAAGTAAAAAGGATAAAGTGAAAATTACCTGAAATCCCACCACCTGGAAATAGAACCAGTGATGATATTTCGGTGACGAGCCTTCCGGATTCTTCTGCATACACATACCTGTGTGTGTATATAGTTTTCATAGATGAAATCCTAGTTGACCTGCTGTTTTATAACCTTGTTCTCCCCTCAACAGTGTGTCACAGACCCCTTTCTACATTAATAGAGATCTATACCTTGATTTTTTATTACCCTATCATATTCTAATATACCCAATTCCTTGATAAAGGACAGTTATTTTCAGTTTTTCATTCTTTCAAACAATACAGCAGTTGTTAAGCATGCGCTATCCTGGGTTTGAGAGCCTGTTTCCTTAGGATAAATAAATGGGGTTCCCGCTACGGCCCCTCATCAGCAGTCTGTGTTTGCCTTTTAACTCTCCTAAATGGGAGAGATGAGCAGGGATGTGTTTGCCCATGTTTGATTCCTAACAAAATTAAGATCTTTTTATGGTTATTCATCATTTGCTTGTCTCTGTCCTTTGCCCGTCTTTATGTCAGGCTATTTGAGTTTTTCTGGCATGGATTTGGATGATCTTTGTTAGCTAGCGATATAACACACTGTCACACATGTTGCAAATGCATTTTCCACTGAATCGTTAGTATCTCAACTTTATTTTATGTTTTCCTTTTTGGTGTTTAAGTTTGTAGGTAGTGAGATATATAAATCCTCTCCTGTGTGCCATTTGTTACAATTAGAACTGTCCACAGGGTAAATAATGTTCATGACAGTTTTCTCCTTAGTCCTTTTTTGGATTTTTTTTTTAATGCTTAGTTTTTTACTGATGTGGAATTGCTTTGCTGTACGGAAACCAGACTGGCTTTGTTTCCTCTTCCAAAAGTGTAGCTGGCCGTCTGCACTCCAGACTCTGCGTGTGTGGACGACGCGGTCTCTCTCACTCGTGTGGGAGCCGTGCTCATTCGGGCGCCGCCTGATGTGCCCGTGTCTGTTCCTTCCAGACCCCAGGGTCACCGGGACCACCGTGCTGTGCTACTGCTGCGGCCTGCGCAGCTTCCGGGAGCTCGCCTACCAGTACCGCCAGGGTGTCCCTGCCTCCGAGCTGCCAGGTGAGGGGCACCTGGGGCCTCGGTTGCAGGCTGCGCAGCCCCCTGGGGCCCACAGTCATGCGACCACCGTCTACCATCTGGTGTGTCTCTAAGGGACTGGAGCGTTTGCTGTTACAGATCCAGGCAATGTGGTTTCCTACAAACCTGTAGTCCTGTAGGTAACTGGAGCAATTTCCTTTCCTGGACTGAGTTTTTTCCTTTTCCTGGAATCTTGGAACAGTTTGAGGAAACTAGTTATAAAGCGTGACAAAATGCTGTGTTTTCTCTCTTTGGTTCTGGTCTTAGATTGAATTAACTGAGTTTGAGCATGATTGATAGCTGTAGAATTTATGTATAGCTGGTTCTTTCTTCTGTGTTTAGTGGCCGTAACATCCCGTCCTGATTGCTACTGGGGTCGCAACTGCCGGACTCAGGTGAAAGCACACCACGCAATGTGAGTAAGATGCGCTGGGCTCGCCCGCTTTCCGCAGCCAGCAGAGGAGAGCCAGTGTCAGGAGGAGGCCTGGAGAATGGTCTTCTTACCACGGAGGCACACTCTCGTTTTCCTGCTGTCAAGATGATTATGAAGTCGCCCGTATTATATAAAATAGCATTTTAATTTAGAAATACTGCCCTTCTGTTATCTCATGTCACGCAATGTCTGTCTGTGCAAGCGTTGCCTCCGTCTTCAACCTCTGTCTTCTCTGTCGCTGTAGTCATGTTTTCTGTCCTCCCACAACTTCCGGATGCCCACTTCATTTCCACCGAAGTCGCCTTGAGTCCACGCCTGTAGTCAGCGAGGACGAACACGCAGCCGCAGGGACCCACATGCAGAACAATAGACAGTGGTTTTTGATGTTGTGTTGTGAGTGGGTGTTTGTGCCTCTCCAACTTAATCACTGTTGTGTCTCCTGATGTGGTCTTTAAAAGGCTTATTTACATTGACCTCCTCACTGTGACTGTGAGCTCATCTGTCCAGGAGTAATTTCTTTACCGCCATTTTTAAACAATTAGGATTGTTTAAATATACCAAACGCCTGTGGATTGATGTTGCTTCAGGCTGATGTCATCCCCAGACAGTAATTTGGGGTTCAAAATAAAGTAGCCGAGAAGAGTACCTCGATACAGGTGCTGCGGTGAGGAGCCAAATGGAGGTGGCCCCTCTAAATACAAAGTAGGGGGAAACTCTCTTTGTATTTGGGCATATGTGTGGAAAGGGCCATTTTATGATAAGAAAAGAGACTTCCCTAGGAAGGGCTGACCTTTGCTACTGTAGACGGACAGGCTGGAGCCAGGACACACCTGTTTCTTCCTGCTTTTGCCTCCTTTTCTGCTGATTCGTGGAGAGGAAGGGGCAGCTTCCCTGGACCAGAGGCCGCTGCATCCCCCTTATGCCCTGGCGCAGGAACCTCCTCTGCTCGGCGTGCTCTGAGGCTCAGCTTTTGAATCCTTTCTCTAAGAAAATTACCTAAAATGTCGTGACTTCTGTTTCATAATTTAAAAAAAATAAGGCTATCTTTGGGGATCTTTTTTTTTTTTATTATAAATATGCTATTGTGAGATCTCTCTCTCTCTCTCTCTCTCTCTCTCTGTCTCTCTCTCTCACACACACACACACACACACACGCCCACACACGCAGTTTATTTCTCATGTGGATCTTCCAGTATGTGGTTTAAAAACTTTGTGTTTTTGAATTGTTGCCTGACGCCTTTTGTGTAATTTGACCATTTTCTCCTTGCAGGAAATTCAATCATATTTGTGAACAAACACGGTTCAAGAACTAAGCATCCGTTGGAGCACCAAAGTGGTTTTAGAGTACTGAAGAGTACATGGCAGAAGCTTCTCAAAGACTTAAATACTGAATTCAGACATTCTGAGGGGTCCTGGCAGCTCCCCCCTCCAGGGACTCTGGGTGACTTTTCCCTTGTCGAGCTTTACCCTCTGTGGACGCCTTTCCGGGGCCTGGAGCTGCGTGGGCGTGGGGGCCCACGAGGGACCTAGAGTGGGATCGGGGACCTTCGTGGCCTGCATGGCCCATGGCGCGTCTTCCTGGTTGACGCTCGTCCCAGGTGCTCTGTGCATCCCTGGGGGCCGCGTCACCCTCAGTTGTCTTGGCTCCAGGCGCTGGGTGCTTCCATAGAAGAGCAGACGCCCCCTCTCAAGACCCCTGTGGGCGGCTCAGCCTGTCTATCGTTTCCACAGCTGTGGTTAAAACGGAAACCTGTCTTCAAGAAAAGTTCCGCAGGAGAAAAAGGAAGTTTATCAGAAGCCTGCTGTGTTTGTTTACAGCCTAGGCTTTGTCCGGAATATTCTGCTGTAGGGAAAACCACAGCTTTTTAAATATTTTTTATTTTAATAGACTTGGTGCTTACTTTCTAATAAGATTTAAATATCACAAACTGTAGGGCAAATAATATAATTTATAATTTACATGTTGACTAAAATTGGGGATAATATGAAAGAATAAACATATGTTTCTATTAAAAAGAGATCATAAAATGTCCCAAACTGCTAACTTTAGAGGATCCAGTAGTAAGTTGGCGCAGTTCCTTTTGAGATGGGTATATAAGTTGAGTCATTAATATTTCTTAGTGTGGCTCTTGTGTGGGACCAATTTCGGCCGCAGGCTGATGGGAACACGGAGGCCCAGAAAGCCAGGGTACTCGTGGCATCAGGGATCTCCTCTGCTGACCGCTGGGGTCTTGGCCTGACTCTGCCCCGGAGCACTCCTCTGCTCACGCTGCCTGTGGCCGGAAGCCTCTTTCTCCGTACCCTACACGGGCGTTCGAGGCAGTGGGTCACCAGGGCAGGTTGGCACGAGGCAGCTCCCTATGCTCACTGAGCCTCTGCCCTGTGGGACTCCGGCCGCACTGCCACCGTCCGTCCCTCCGGGATCCAGGGAGCTCGAGGACAGTGTGTGTGGGGACCCTTCTGAGCCACTGCAGTGCAGAGCCGGCTGCCCTGCGTGGCCTTTGCCCTTCCTGGCTCGCCTCTGCCCCTGCCTTCTGCATCAGGAGTGCCATTTCATCTGGAAGAATACTTGAAATTTTGCTTTTTGTATATTAAAAAAAATCATTTTTTTTTCCTATGTTGAACTCACCGGTCATGTTTGTTCACAGACTTTAGACTCTTTTGCTTCTTCTCAGGAATATGATTTTCAACTGTTTTCTTGCTCTTGATAAAAACTCTTGAGAAGCAGCACCCTATATTTGTGGGGGGGGGGGCTTTTTTCTTGCTTTCTAGTAAACAAGCTGTTTGTTTCTCTCTGCTTCCTGTTTGGTTCTTGCATTACTTGGAGCTTTGCCCTTGTGCTGAAAACCATGGCCAGCCTGCCGGTTCACTATCATACATGGAGACGTGCTGCACCTCACCCCATGCCGATGTCTCTTACTACTGCTAAGACTTACTCTGTTAGCTACTAACAGGTCTGGTAATTCCATGGTCAACTGACCATGTTCGGGGAGTGGTGACCCGGGGCTGGGACTGAAATCCAAGTGTGTGGGGAGCAGCCCAGGGGAAGTGCACAGCCCGCTGTCTGTCCAGTGTTGGGACGGACAGCTCTGCCCTCCAGAGAGTACCAGTAGTAGCAGCTGTGTCTGGGCCAGGCCTCAGCAGACAGCACGTCTAGCCCTGGAGCCAGGCCAGGCACCCAGGGAGACTGGGCACACCCCTCCTCCCCCAGCGCCAGGCTGTCCTGAGCAGCTGAGCTGCACCTGCTCCAGGACCGCAGCGTCCCAGCCTGGCTCCTCCCTGCGCTGCAGAGGCGGGCGATTCTCCCTCCCCCACCAAAAAGAAAAAAAACCTGAGCCCCTTGAAGGCAGATCCACTTACCTAATGTCTGAGTTTAAATAGGACATTCTGCTTTCCTGGGTTATGCTCGGTGGCTCTTCCTTGACCGAGGGCACTCCTGGGTGGATGTCTGGGCCCCCTGACCCTGCCCTTTGCAGAGCCGCCCCCTGGCCCGTTAGTGAGTGGGCAGCCTGTCTGGGCTCTGGGGGGACCTGCGTTCCCAGAAATTTATTTTGAAATAAATATACAGGACAAACAGGACAGTTGCAAAAATGATACAAATAATACAAATGCACTCCAATGTACCCGCTCCCACCCAGATACCTGTGTCATCCTTTTAAGATTTTGCCACTTTTTCCTTTCTCCCTCCCTCCCTTTCTCTCATCATCTACCTACCTACGTACCTCTTTGTCTGTTTTATCTCTCTCTCACCGACCGCTGCTTTATCTTTTTGTCTAACTTGCATGACAGAGGAGACATGCATGTCTGTTTTATGAGTGAGTGTGGGACAGAAATGTTGACTATTAATCAGACCAGGAGTTATAGCCATCCTTTGGGTGTTGGAAGCATGACTGTAAACAATGTATTTCTCAGTAGTAACCTTGTTTTCAAGCACCACACACCACAGGGTTTTAGAAAATCAAGGGTTTATGCTTTTTCCGCAAACACCACGCCCTACATCCAACAACACCCAGATCAACACTCCCCAAGATGCCCCCACCCTCAACATTGGAAACTGCATATGTCACCCCAGTGGTGGAAAGGATTTTAAACTGGAAAGATTGTCCTGTAAGTCAAGGGCTCTTCAAAGGGATGCAAGAAGGCCAAAGGCCGAAAAAGGAGACGTGACAGTGCACCGGTGGCTGGACGGATGTGCTTTGAAGGTGGAGATGAGGGGCCGCGAGCCAAGGAATCCTTTCCAACGTTTGATGATGTCATCCATTTCTACTGTAGCTGTTCTAACAGGTGTGCAGTAATACCTCAGTGTGGTCTTCATTTATTCTTCACTAATGGCTAGTGATGTTGAACAACTTTTCATGAGTTTATTTGTCATCTGTAGATACTTTCTGATGAAATATCTTTTGCCATTTTCTTACTGTATTTTTTTTTTACTGTTGTTTTGAGAGTTCTTCAAATATTCTAGATACTGGTCCTTCATCAAATATGTGCTTTTCAAATATTTTCTCACAGTCAGTAGCTCATTGTCTCATCTTAACAGAGGCTTTTTTAGAACAAAAGTTTTTTAATTTTGATAAAGTCCAATTTATCAATCTTTTTTTCTTTCATGTATTGTGGTTTTGGTGTCATGTCTAAGAACTCTTCACCAAGCCAAGTTTTGTAGCTTAACGTTTCACATATAAGTTCACGATCTGACATGATGGTCAGTCACTGTAGAAAATCCCAAGAAAACTACAATAAGTGGTTCAAAAGGTCTCAGGATACAAGGTGAACACACCTAATTCAACCACATTTCTATATATTAGCAATGAACATGTGAAAGCCAAAATTAAAAACACAATACATTTACAATCACTCCAAAGAAAATGAAAAAATTATGTATAAATTTAACAAAACACATACAGGATCTGTATGCTGAAAATTATAAAATGCTGATGAGAGGAATAAAGGAAAACCTAAATAAATGGAGAGATATACTGCTCATGGATCGGAAGACTCAGCGTAGTAAATATGGCAATTCTTCCCAAATTGATTTATAGGTTTAATGGAATGTCTATCAAGGTTCTTTGTACACATCAGCAAGTTTATTCCAAGATTTATAAGGAAAGGCAGGCACAACCCTGGAACAGGCGAAACAATCTTGAAAAGGACGACTATACAGGGAGGAGCCGCTCCAGAGTCGCGGCAGACCAGGGGGACGCCTGGGGGACTCACGGGGCTGCCGACCGACCACCGACAAGGGTGCAAAGCACTCCACAGGCTTTAAGGAGTGGAGCAACTGCACAACCACCGGCGAAATAATCTCGACCCAAACCTCACACCCTCTACCAAAAATGTTAATTTTTATTTTTTGAAAAGGTAAAACAATGTACTTCCAAAAGGAAAGGCCACTTTTGAACGGGCACTTTTAAATTGAAAACGGCCCCGCAAGGAGAAAACTTTCCTGTTTAGAGGACTGCGAAGGGGGTGAGGGAGGAGGCCCCTTCCGGCGCCCCGCCCGGCGCCCCTGTGTCCCCACAGCCCAGGCACCGTCGTCTGTCTACGGGCCACGCCCACCAACAAGGCAGGGCCCGGGAGGCCACGCCCACAGTCGGGCGGAGCAGTGCCCTAGCCAGCCACTTCCGCCGGAAGCTCAACTGACCCGCTTCCTACCGGAAGGTGTGTTTCTCTAAGGGAAAGTGCTCAGACTCCCAAATTCAGTTTCTGAGTTCTGTTTCAGGCCTGTCCCAGGTGGGCGCCATTCCGACCCTACGGCCAGGGCAGCCCCGGTCCTAGTGCGTCCACCAGAGAGCAGAAGGGGCCAGTCTTGCTCCCGGAACTGAGGCGGCGCGCCCCTCCTGTTTCCCGGGGGCCCGAGCCCGTTGCACCGCGCCCCGCCCCTCACACGGCCACGTCTCCGCCTGTGGCCTCCGGGGCCGCCACCGCGGCTGCCGCAGCGCCAGGGTGAGGGTCGCGGGCCCCGCGCGGGGACGGCCCCGGCTTTGGCCAGGGCTGCTGGGTGCCGGACACGCTCTGGCGCGGAGGCCGGGCGGGAGTTGCGGGGCCTGGGCGGGCCCCGGAGAGACCCGCGCGTCTCTTCACCGGAGCGACGCGGCGACTGTACAGCCTAGTCACCCTCTTCCCCACTGTCGGCGGCCGCGGGGCCTGGAGGCCGGCTCTTCTCGGCCGTTAGCGGAATGGCTTTAGCAGCATTGATACATCTGGGCACTTCTGGGTCGCCGTCTACGCATAAGGGGATATGGTTTGTGTCGGAGCTACTTAGGAACGCTCGTGGCACCGCGCGTGTTACGGTCTCGTCCTCCTGCAGAAGTTCTGTCAACTTGATGAGAAACGTGACGTGGTGTCCGCGCTGTGTCCAGTCCACGCAGTCCTGTTTGCCTCCCTCTCTGGCGGACAGGTCTAGATTCTTGGCGCTTAGGGGCACTTTCCAGAGGGAGCGGAGCCAGGCCCTGTGGTCACTAGTAAGCATTAGGCGAACAGGCGGACCCTCGTTGGATAGAGGCGCACTGAGGGCCGTTTGTGTGACAGGCGCTGTTCACGGGATGTGTGGGTGATGAGTGGTGAAAAAGTTGCGTCGGGCCCTGCCTTCCCTGAGCTCACGTTCTGGTGGAGGGAAGCAAAACAAGTAAGACAGTTGCGCAGTGAGTATTGAATGGTGATTGGGCTGGGTTCAGCCGCTTTAGGTTATGTGGGAAGGCCTGTGGGTGAAGGTGACTGGAGCACGGCCTCTGTGGCAGGAGGATAGCCACGCAGAAACCCGGGAGGAGAGTACATCAGGCCGATGAACAGAAGTGGGAAGTCCCTGAGCGGAGGAGGAAGTTTAGGGTTCTTAGGCAGAGAAGTTTGGCTAGGGTAAAATGAAAAAGTGGGAAGTGGTTAGGGATAGGAAGCAGATAAGGGCAGGTGCCAGACTGAAAAAAGGTTTTATACTTCATTGTAGGAGGTTTGGCTTTTATTGTCAGTGTGACTGAAAGTTGTTAGGGTATCGTAAACTGTTTGCAAGTGACTCATGGATTTTTTCATTTAAAATTGTCCCTTTAATATTTCAAACATAACCCTTTACCGAAGCAATAGCTTTCAAATATAGTGTACCTTCAATGACAAGAAAAATAAAATAGATGTTTTAACTTCGTCACCTAACATGACTTAAATTTAAAAGTAGCATTTTATTTTATTTTGTTTTTGCCGATTGCTTTAAGAAGCAGTGTACTAGTTCAAGGGAGAATATTTTCAGTCTCCTACCAATTTTTACAAGCAACAACTGGAGAAAAAATTATGGTAATTATTGTCCAGTGCCTTATTGCATTTAATCCTAGCAGTAATTTTGTACTATTTTCTCAGTGCTTCACTGATGAGGAAACAGGCTAAGAGTGGTTAAGAAATCTGCCCAAGGTCTCACAGCCAAGTAACAGTAGAACCAAGATTTGAAGCAAAGCTGTCCGACTCCAGAGCCTGTCCTTTAAATCACTGTGCTGTGTAGAACTTGAGGCTTGTAATAATATTTTTTATTTTGTTTTGTATGTGAGTCTCTGTAGTTTACTTTTGATTACTGGGTATAGCCTCAGCCAGACATTATCTGATTAAGGAAATCCCATTTTACCTTTGGCTGGGCTCTTTTTGCTTGTAATTGCCAATAGGAGCAACTTCAGTAGGGTGAGGGCGGGGGAGATGAAGCTGTTAATGTGTGTGGTGAGGCCACGTGATCTGCTGAACGAGGAAAGCTGCGCGTTGCTCAGGTCTAGAAGACAGTGTTTGTCAATATGAAGTTCCTTGGGGAGAGATGGGTGAACCTCGAGTTAAGTGCCCCTTGTGGAGTTCTGAGTGCGAACTTTGCCCCTCCTCTCCCACTCTAGGAAGCACAGAAGAATGCAAATAGTCACGAGATTAACCTCTTTATTTAGAAGAAAACTTCACATAATCATGACCTGTTACTAACAGCTCCCTGGTGACACATCCCAGCTGTCTGACCCTCCTTGTCGAAGCTCAGAGATTGGCTTTAGCCAGTGGCCTGGGTGAGGAGGCTGTGGAGGCTGAGTCATGCCCACTGAGGGTGGACATAGGGTGCCTGTTACTGCGCTGCAGTGGGAAATGTGCCCATCACTGGAAGGCGTCTCAGGCAAGACACATCCTCAGTTGTGAGTTATTTCTCTGTAGTCAGGCTTCAGGGAGGACTGCGCAGAAGCAGAGGCATTGTCCTAAGTCATCAGAAGAAGTCGCAGGCACGGATCCCCATGGTCATTGCAGGGCAGGGCTGCTTGGGAATGAGGTTTCTTGTTTAGCAAGAAATCAGAATAAGGAGAATTAGATGGATCTAATAGTTGATGCCATTGGGCAAGGACAGCCTGATGTATTCATCTGCATATCTGGCATGCTCTCCTCAGGGAGACTTGCATATTCTTGGCTAATGGAACCTCTGTCCTGGACAGCGGTGAGTTTAGGCGTTGTCACCATCTGCCTTGTCTGTAAGCCCTGGCTGTCCAGCATCCTGCCTCTTCCGATGGGCGTATTCTGTCTGTGACCAGTCAGTCAGTCCAGTCCTGCGGGTTCGCTCTGCTGTTCCTTCTCACTCAGTTGATGGTCTTACCTGGCTGTGGCCACTACAGGTTGCTCTTCCAGTTTGTAACTCCTAGGGGCATTCCATTCATTCGTTCGTTCGTTTGTTTGTTTGTTTGTTTTAGAGAATTTGTAGTTTTACAGAAAAGTCATGCATAAAATACAAAGTTTCCGAATATCACCCTATTATTAACATAGGTTACAATTCATGAGAACATTTTTATAATCATGCTACTAACTAGAGTCCATCTTTATAGTAGGCTGCAGTGTTTGTGTTGTACAGTCTGTGTCTCAGGGGCATTCATTTCCCCTCATTGGAATGATAGCTCCCAAGTATTTTTGTGTTTTTGTTGTTGTTGTTTATTTTATTTAATTTTAATTTTAATTTTTTCCCAAGTATTTTTAAAGGATTAGAGTTTTTGTGTATTTAAAAAGGCATTGTTGATGCTCAGGAATGCAAATATTAGATCATTTTGTTTTGGAGCCATTGTTTTGGTTTCTAAGGGGTGGAACTTGGAGGAGCCAGAGATTCCAGAAACCTACCTTGAACTCTCACTCCTGCAAGCTCAGAGTGTTTGAGTTAGTGGGGACATAGATAGGAAGTGATGGCGTCAGCTCTCAGGGTCTTAGGGTAATGGAGCTGACGGACGCCCAGTTGCAGTGCAGTATGAGGAGCTAGGATGACGAGCAGGTGTGAAGCATAGTGGGGGCAGCAGGAGGGAGTAGATGGGGCTGCTGGTCACGAAGGGATCGCTGGGAATTCGCCTGGTGGCTTAGGGGAAGAAGGGCATTCTCAGCAGACGGACCAGCTTCTGCAGAGTCACCTGTGCATGGAAAGCGTTGATCCAGCAAACACTTACTATTGCTTTGTGCAAGACACAGGGGTATTGGGCATTGTGGGGACACAGCAGTAATTTGGACATCGTCACTTCCCATCCCAATGAGGCAGAAGCAGATTTGTGAAAATCAGAGACATTTCAGAGCAAAATGTGAGCATTTTCTTTTGTTAAGGAATTTGTCAGGAAGAAAATTTTCTGTCGGATCGCCAATACATAGAATGAAGCAGTATGCAGTGACACAATTCGTTTCAGCATTTTTGCATTGTAGCTGAGGTACAGGCTGGGGCGTTACAGTGGTTTTTCACAAAGACGGAATCTTGTGAAATAGTGATTTTCAAAAGAGTATATTGGATGTGCAAGGACAGGTGTGTAGTTTAAATCCCTCTTCCCAACCTCCAAGAGCCGACTCACCCACTGTTCCTCTTTGCCAAAGCTGCTGTTATGCAAAATGCCAGAAACAGATTGGCTTTGATAAAGGGGTTTATGAGGTTACAGATTTACAGTTCTAAGGCCATAAAAGTGTCCACACTCATCTCGTGAGGTTTAGGTGGAATAGACTGTTTGCTTTCCCGAGTGGCTCACACCCAGGAGGGCGGCTCTAGCTGGGGGCAGGGGTGTCCCCTTGAAGGCAGCCTGGGTGCTGGCTGGCGTCTTCTCCCTCCAGTGCTGGTGGCTGCTTTCCTGCTAGCCTGTTTCCACAGGGTTGGTCCTTGGGGAAGTCGTTCTCCAGCCTAAGTCATGGTGCCCAGCCAGGGACCGTCATCTCTTTTGGAGAAGCAGTCAGGCCCGATCCTGTAGACCAGACTCCTCCTTTCCCTAGGCAAGACCCTAACAGCTTTTTCTCAGTAGGCTCAGCTGGGTAGATCTCAGCGCAGGAATGGACTAGAGCGCAATGTCAGCCGCCCCTTTCCTGTAGAGGAGGCTTCTTGGCCCAAAGTACTTCAGACCACAGACCCTGCACCCACTCAGCAAACAACTTTTATCAGATTATCCTAGTCTAAGATACTTCATAATACTTTATTTTGTGTCTTATGGGGTCTTATGCTATTGTGCTTGGAAGAGGAAAAGATCATTTTAATCCCCATATAAACAATTAGCTGTATAAAATTTAGCTCTGAAGTAAAAATTTAAAAAGCAAGTGCAGGAAGCCTGTCTTGTCATCCTCGAGACTCAGCAGGTCTCTGTTCTCAGGTAGTGGGCATGCTATTTGTTCTGCTGCTACTATCGTGAAATATGACAGTGGAAGTCACAAAAAACGCCCCTTATCCAGCCCCCCTGCTGCCGTGTAACTCCCGCGGACTGTGTGTGTTGCTGCGGACACGGTGCACGCTGGTTTAATGCGCCCTCCCACTTGCCTCTCAAGCTGCTCCTCTCCCCTCCCTGGTAGATGTGTTCTCTTCTCTCCTCGAGGCTTTGAAATCTCCCCTGTGCACTCAGGTTAGTTTTCAGATCTCTTTCCTGCATCTCCCTCCTCCCCCTTAACAGGTCTTACTTCCTTAGGACGGAACCGTAGGTACTTGCGCTGGTTTTGTTCCTTGCTGTTACTGCTTGTTTTGTCCCCTCCCTTTGGATAAACACGGTCATGCTTCAGGACCTTGTTTGCTGAATATGTTGGTTTTCCTTACTGTTATTTATGGAAAAAAATAATTTATCAAAAGGATATTTTGAAAGGGCTAGTCTGTTTTGAAACTTGTTTACCCTGAAATTATCAGAATATCAATGTTTGAAAATATTGAAGCAGAAACATGTATCCTCTCTGTACCATTCTGTACTAAAACACTCAAGTCTTATAAATAAATAAGTCAGTGCCCACCCCCCACCCCCCGAAAAAAAAAAGTGTCCAAACTGAGGCATCAAGAGGATGCCTTCACTGAAGAAAGGCCGGTGGCATCTGGGGTTCCTCTGTCACATGGGAAGGCACATGGCCGGAGTCTCCTGGGCCTCTTCCGGGGTCAGCTTCTGGTTTCTGTTTGTGTTCTCCAAAATGTCTCTGGGCTTCTGTCTCCCTTAGCTCCTCTCTCTCAGCTCCTGTGCCTCCTTGCTTGCTCTCCCAGGGCATTTCTCTCTGAGCATCCGGGGGTCCTCTCTCACCTTCTCTGGGGCAAACTCTGGATTTCATCTCTTAGCTTCTCTCCTGCTTCTGGTTTCAATGGCTGTCTCCAAAATGTCTCCAGGCGTTTTCTCTCTACCTGTCCTTGACATCTCTTCAAAATGTTTCTGCCTTTTATCCTCTCATAGAGGACACCAGTAAACTAATTAGACCCACCTTGAATGGGCGGGGTCACATCTCCATGTAAACAATCTAATCAAGAGATCCCACCACAGTAGATCTGCCCCCACAAAGAGTGGATTAAAAGAACTTGGCCCTTTATGGGGAACAAAACAGATCCAAACCAGCACACCCACCGTCCCACCTGAAAATCACTTCAGGGGTGAAAGGCGTTGCTGATGGAAGTTCATTCTGCCATGGGTATGGTGGAGACACGAAAGAGGTTGAGAACTGTTGTGTGCAAGATCATTTTGTGACCAGCCTCAGTAACTTCTTTCATTTCCGTGACTCGGGCGTTGTTTCAGTCTTCAGATATGTATCTTTTCCAGGCCACTTAAACTGCCTTACCGGCCTCCTGGTTTCTGGATTTGTAGTTACTATTGTTTGCACACATTTTGCCAACAGAGCTGTCCAGTTACAAACTTTGCGGTTTGTGCTGGTTTTATGCTCAATACCATCTGGAACCTTTTATGTTGTGACTGGCACTCTTGAGTCATAGCCTCTCTGGCCTGTGGGGTTCAAGGCAAGAGAGAGAACACGTATTGTGGTGCACCCAGAGGGACACTCCGGCTGCTGTCACCACCGGCGTAGGGGCCTGGGCCATGCCCACCCTCAGCGGGTGCACCCTTCACAGTGGGAAATCCCAGCTCCGATGGATTTCCCACTGCCGCTGATTGGACGTCATGGCTCCGGTCAGGACAAACCAGTGAGGCTTCTTACCTCTGATTCCTACCCAGAAGCTATAAGCTAGAGATGAGAGTTCCTTCATGTCATGAAACATTTTACACACAGGACAGTGCATTGGAAAATAGGAAACTTCAGTTTTAAGGAAAGTGCACGTCAACGTGACCCAGAATGAAGAGCTGCTGCTGGTACCGTATCTGTTGAGGAAATGAGTGAGCCGTGTCCTCAGAGGTGGTAATCAGCTGCCAAACTTTGGGCAAAGCTTTTCTCCCTTTAACTTAGCCTGGCAGGCTGCAGTGAAAGCCGATCCTGCTAGAAATGCCAGGTGGGAAATGGTTGCCTCTCAGAGGTGCTTTCTTCGCCCAGCCCTCCTCCCACCTGGTCCCACGCAGATGCCCTCAGGGTGTTCCAGAGGCAGGAGACATGGCCGTGGCCCGTGGGAGCCGTTGGTTGGGTTCTGCCCCTCTGGGCTGTGCTGTGCGACTCGCAGTGTGGGGCTGCCCGCCAGGAGCAGCAGCCTGGTGGGGAGAGTTGTGTGCACCCCTCACGCACGCCCTACGGATGCTGACGGAAACCGGGGCACATAGGGCTGTGTAAATTAGTTAAAACGGAATAAAACTAAAAATTCCCCATTCCCAGGGTCAGCAGCCACGTGTGAGGACTGCAGTGGGTAACAGAGCAGGTCTGTCCTCACAGGAGTGCGCGGCCAGCGCTGGCCGGACCTCAGGCACCTTCAGGGAACGGCCCAGGTTGGACTTACTCAGCATTTGTAGGTGCTTGAGACTTACGGTTGAATGAATAAATGTGTATTTATTTACCTATTGAATGAAAATTGGAAACCAAACATTAACTTCAGAATTGTTATTTCAAGTCTAACAAATGAAACTTAATAAAGCATTTTTTTCTCTTTCTCTCCTATCAGGTACCACACTATTTGTTGGCTTGACTTCAAGCCATTTATGAGACTTCCTATAAACTTTCTCCACAAAATGAGAGACACAGAGCAGTCCTTCAGAAGCGCTCTTGGCTGTTGCTGATGGAGAGAAGCCACATTTACTAGCAGTTCCTGTAGAGCCCTGGGACCTGTCAGCCTGTGTTTGGTGGCCATGGACAGTGCGTCTGCTGTGCGGGGTGGCCTCGGGGAGCATGGGTCCCGCAGTGGCACCTCTGCTCACCCAGAGGCCATCCTGCAGTCCCCAGGCATGCTGGTGCTGCTCGACCGGCAAGACGAAGCCGAGAGTAAGTCAGCCTGGGCGCTGCTGGCACGGGCGCAGGGAGGAGGGTGCAGGGCAGCCTGGGTTCTGGGGGAGGACTACGACGTTCAGGACTGCCCTAACCCTTTTGTTCCCTCAGAGGATGATTTGAGTCAGGAGATGTGTGTTTTCTCCTTCGATGCTAATTGTAGCCCCACTGCTGTGTGCCCTGCACTAGTGGGACAGGAGCTGTTTCACCTTGATTTTCCTGGAGGCGCCTCTGGGCTTTGCTGACACGTTACTGTTGCCTGCCTAAAATTCTGTTTGGTTGCTCAGTTGCCAAATTTTTGATGACTGGGATCCCAAAAAGGTCCAGTAGTGATCTAAGCATTATGAAATCTTATTTGCATAGAATCTGAGGAGGTATTTGTACGTCAAAAGCCAAGCATTACTGGTGGGTTCTAATGCACTGCCCAGGGAGGCAGTGAGGTAATGCATTATAAGCTTTAAAGAGTGGCTTCAGCATCTGACAGTTTACTAGCAGAAATTGCATCCTAGCTCTTTTAAAATGATGTTCATGATCATTGCTCTCTGAATGCCAGGGAAGGCAGGTAATAAAGCATCCAGGTTTAGGAGCCTGGTTCTGCAGTCAGACAGAACTGGAACCAGATTCCACATCTGCCACCTGAAGGCCGTGTCCCCTCAGGCGAGACACTGACCATCTCAGCCTTGGTGTCTTCATTTGCGAGATGGAAGGTTAACAGGCTACATCACAGGGTCGTCGTGAGAGTGACAAGTAATTACACATCCCGACTATGGACAAATCATTATTTGTCCATAGTAGGGCCTAGGATTGGGAACAATAAGCCCTGTTGTTTATTGGATCTGTTTACTTTCAGATATTTTTAAGTGCAGTGTGATGCTCAAAAACATTTGTTATGTAAACTGGAAGGTTTAGAAACTTCCAGATCCATAAACCCGACAGAAAGTGATAGTAACTGGTCCCCCAGCCTGTGGAGCTGAAGTGGACAGTTTTTTTTTTTAAGAGCACTTGGCTGTGACCAGTGCTTTGGTTAGCTCTGCTTACTTCTGCTCCTTGATCGTAGTGTCCTTAGTTGTATTCTGACTTTACTTTCTTGAAAGTACGCAATGGTATTAGCTGGAATTCAGATTTGCAAGGTACAGAAACTTTTTGCATCAGCTTGAGCAGAAAAGGAATTTCCAGGATGCATCCTAGGGTCCTTCATGGGCCTCGGGGCCCCTGGCACTGCCCACAGTGCCCCCTTGGGACCACTCGGGCCTCTGTCCTTCCCTCGCCCCCATGCCCCCTTGGGTCTTTGGCTTCTGACTGGCCCATCCACCAAGGTGGAACCGTGCTTATTGCATGAGGCCTCAAAACTTTTGTTTTTGAGCAATCAGAGGGTAGAGAAAAGACTAAAAATAATTTAATGATAAGAAGTGTTTCTTCCTTTCCTTCTTTTTGGTAGGGAGATATGTTTTAGTTAGTGTAGTAAGTCGTTCTGTTTAAAATAATGTTAATAGGTGAAACTGAATTTAGTAAGTGACTAGTGGCTATAGAGCTGTCACTTGTTAAGTTGGGTTTTTGTCTTAACAGGTGTCAGTTGAGCTAGGTAGGAAGTACATATTCTGGGTTCCGTTCTCAACTGTGCCAGAGTCTTTCTGATCAGATAATCAGTCTACCTCCTTGCCTCCTGTTCTCTTTCCGGAGGATAACCTTATGCTTTGAGATGATTTTAGCATCAGCCCCTCATAACTGGAACGCTATGACCACTAGCCATGCTGTGGCCATCTGTTAGAAAAATTGTCAGCTACGTTTTGAGCTTCTGTTTTCCTATTTATTTATTTTTTGTCTGTGAATATACTTTTATTTATTTATATCAAAGGTAATTATTGAACTCCATAAAAAGATGCATAATTTTTACTATATTAAAATTAAGGTGGCCAAAAAGTACGTGAAAAGATGCCTAAAAACAACCTGGCACATCTTCAAAAGCATAAACGGAATTACCATAACCCAGCAACTCAACTCCCAGCTATATATCCAGGAGAAATGAAGGCGTGTGTCCATATAAAACACTTGGGCAGAATTGTGAATTTTCATGAACTCCAAAAGCAGTAACAACCAAAGTGTCCACTCGCTAATGAATGGACAAACGCAATGTGCTATATCCATGCAACTGAGTATTATTTGTCAATAAAAAGGATTTCTGCACATGAGGAAACCTTGGAAACATTACGCTGTGAGAGAAATCCATCACAAAGACCACATATTGTATGATTCCATTTATGTGAAATGTCTAGAGTAGACAAATCCATGGAGACACCTATTTATTTTTTAAACAGACTTTCATAAAATTTCTCATTGGCCTTATTTAAATGAGAAGGAACTACTACTACTTCAATTCTGCAGCCATTGTGCACAAGGTAAGATAATTCTATACAGGTGAGGATGTTGAGGCCAGAGAGGCTGTGTGACTTGTCCACAAATTCCTGCCAGTGGGGAGAAGAAAAGGGACCCTGCTCTTCTCTCAGAGTGAACAGACTTATGTGGAAATTGTTCATGTTCATATGTCTCAATCTTTTTTGTCCTACTTTAGCTCTGTTTGAAAAATGACTTAATATTGTTGTTTAAAAAAATGTAGTGACCCAAACCTGCTTTCTTTTTCCAGGTGCCAATGTGAGAGTAAACAAAATTTCAAATGAAAGAGAAAGCCTGGATGTGCCCAGCAAAGGGGACGTCTGCCAGAATGGGCCAGTGTCCCAGGCCCCAGAGCCCCCGCTGTCTCCTGATCCTGCCACAAGCCCAGCTGGTCCCGATGCATCCCCAGGTGTGGCTGGTTTCCATGACAACCTAAAGACGGCTCAGGGAACTAGTGCTGAGGGCAGTATTAGAAACGAAGCTTTGCAGTCTCTCAAACTAAGTCTTCCTATGCAAGAAACGCAACTATGTAAGCATCCATTTGCCATCGAGCCTCTTCCCCTTTGCGCTCCTCAAAGCCTCCTCTCATTGTCAGTTGTCACTCAGTTTACCTTTCCACAGCAAATGAGGAAGTGTGTTCCTTAGCCATTTGCCCTTTTATTACTGCGGTGGGTGGTATATTTAATAAGATGGTTTCATTTTAAAGAGTGAAAATATATTGCGTGTTGAAACTGCTTTCTGTCTGACACCGAGACGGGTGCTGAGGTTCAGCCTGTGGAGGACCGGTGCCTGCGGTTCTTCGTAACTCCTGGATGTCTAGCTGGAGACGGTGGGGAATCGATCTGGAAGACACAGTTCGATGCTTGTGCTTTGAAGGCTTTCTTAATATCACTTATTTTAAGCAGCATTTATCATGTGCTGATCTTTGGGGTTGCAAAGACAAACAGGTTGCAGACTGGCCCTAGAAACATCCAGACTTTTCCTTACACGCACACACATGCTTACTTAATGGTGCTGTACCTGTGTGCTGTTTCTGTCCAGACACCTGGGTCCCTCACTCCTGTCAGGACCCTGTCACTGCCCCCCAGGTAAGTCATGTGCTCGTGCGACCCTTTGCAGGCCTCTGTGAACAGACCCAGGGCTTTTTGGTCATGGTTTTTTCAAATGTGTTTTTTTCCCTCATTCATCATCAGGTGGGAAGTCCTCGATTGGTCTCAGACAGGCCCAGATCCTCTTACGAGAAGCCGCGTGGTGTGTCTGGGGCAGGTGTATCAGCTGCTCTGCCCACCTGGTTCCTAGTTCTGGGCCAAGATGAGTGATGCTGCAGTAGACACCTTGGTGCACATGTCCTCGAGACTCGGTGCTTTAATTCTTGGGGGCCGCATTCCCAGACACGGGATTGCTTCATCAGAAGCACCATCTGCTCGGTCACACGGCCGCCCACCCCCACCCCACCCCCGTGGTGTCCGAGTGCCCCGTGCGTCCCTCTTCCCTCCGCACACAGACGTCCTGCTTTCCTTTAGTTTAATATCCATGCAGCTTTGGATACAGTTGGGTGTTTCACTGTTACTTTAATTTGCACTTCCCTGATAGTAGTGAATTTGAATATCTTCTAATCTGTTGGCCATTTGGACATTCTCCTCAGTGAATTATCTGTTCCTGTCTTCAGCCCTTTTTTCTTTTGGATTGTTAGTCTTTTTTCTTCACAAGCATTATTTTGTTAGGGCTACAGTGTGTTTTAAAAATTTACTAAAAATTAGATTCCAGCATTTAAGTGAAGAGATGTTATATAAAAGTTGGATTCCTTATCTGAAAAACCCGTAAGCCCGGCCCTGGATTCTCAGGTGGCAGCAGCCTCTGGCGAGGGCACACCCTTCACTGTGGCTGTCCCTCCAAGGCCGTGCGTCTCGGGCCACATGTCATCCACCTGGCAATGCTGTTTCATTCACATCTAGCCTGTTTTGCTGGTTTATTTTACCTGCTTGATACCCAGCCATCTGGACCAATTTAACCTTGTAAAGAGTGCAGGAGATTTTTCCAGTGAATAAAATATGCAGATGAATAATGATACTGATGAATTTCTAGTGACATTGATTTTACGGTTATTTAAAACAACATTTGCTTATGTTCTCAATATTCATATCTGAAAATAATGCCGTATATAAAAAGTTAATACATTATTACACTTATCTATGCTCATCAGTACAGTAACTTAACGTGGCTAGGCCACTGTGGTGACTGCTGATACATTAAAGAAGAATGAAGCCATAAATCAGAAACTAGGGGGAAAGTGGCAGCTCTGGTTTTGTAACTAGTACCTTTTGCACTCACTAAATAACCCTTTTATTTGCAATAATAATAATAGTAAAAGGTTTGGGGTGCACATATATGTATGTATGGGATATCTGTTTATGTTTTTAATACTGTGGGCTAAAAAGCAGCTGTGTGCCCGCTCCTGCCCTTGTGTGCAGGCCCTGTGCTGGCGTCCCGTCCGTTGGGGAGCGCTGGTGTCACTAGCTCCTGGCCCCACAGGCAGACGCCAGCCGGCCTCACTCTGTGTAAGCCCTGAGCTGGGCACTGTGAAGTCAGACCGTTCTGCAGTTTCATGGCTTCACTGAATACTGTCTGAGTACAGCTAACTGGCACAAGTACTCCTGACTTTATAAAACCTTATTATAACATCACATGTTATTACAGGAGTTTAGATAAGCTGTGGATCAAGTTATGGCCCAAATGTAACGGCCCAAAGGAAACGTTTGTTTTCCTCTGAGCATGTGATGGGTGTCACACCTGCCCCATCCTAGGGGACCTCGTGGTGACTGCTCCTCACAGGCCCCTCAGCTGGGTGCCAAGCGCCTCCCGTAGATCCAGAGAGCAGAGCAGGGCTCGCTGGGAGCCGTGGTCCCTGGGCCTCGGAGGAACCCAGCCCTGGGACAGCGGCCCACGGGGCTGCCATGCGTTCTCCGTTACTGTAGAGCACATCTTGGCCGTCTTCTGTTTAGTGGCCGGATGTCTGCAGAAGTGGGCGCAGACCCCGCACTGGGTCTGTCTGTCTCACCAGGTAGATGCGCTTACGGCGTGGTTTTCCCTCTGGTCTGTAATCGTCCTCAAATCAGAGATCTGTGTGCCACTAGGAGGGAAAACATGCTGTAATTATACACAAAATAAGCTTTATGAGTTCTTAAAGGGCCGTTTCTACACTGCAGGCTCAACAGAGGCTTCCCTACCCCTGGAGAAAGAGGAGCAGGTCCGACTGCAAGCTCGGAAGCGGTTGGAAGAACAGCTGAAACAGTACCGAGTGAAGCGGCAGCAGGAAAGAGTGAGTCCCCCTCTTTGGAACAAGCCCATGGAAAGCTCTGTGTATAAAAACACGGTAATTAGTCAGACGTGATCACCGGATCTGCTGTTATTGCTGTGATAGGATGGGCCAGTGGCTCTGCACTCCTGCTCACTGGGCTCCTCTCTGCTCCTCCAGAAAGAGGGTTTCTCTCATGTCGTTCCGCTCTTCGTAGATTTCAGCAGCCGCTGGGTCTTTCTTCCCTTGCAACAGTGTTTGAGTCCCAAGTCAGCAGTTTGGAAAGCAGAGAAAATAAACGCTGGCTTATCACTGCTCTCTCTGACTCAGCAGCTGGTCACATACTGTCAGACAAGATCGCTTTGAAAAATATTTCCAAATAATATGCTAAAGTAAGTTTTATTTAGATGTAAAACTCTTGTTGGGATGGTAATTAAAACCATCTTCTAAATCACATTGAGTGACTACAAGCAAGGGTGATATGAATGTTCATTTTATAGTTCTTCCAATTTTCTGTGAAATTTTTCAAATTCATTTAAAATAACTTTAAAAAAATGCTTTAATTGAGGGTTTTGGTAGCAGCGTGTCTCTGTCAGGATTAGCCGTTCATTTCCCTAGTGTGCACCCCTGCTCTGGGGGGTCACTGCTGCAAAGCAGGCCTGGGTGGCCTGGGAGAGGAGGGCCGAGCCCTGGCCTGGCAACCTCACACGGCAGCCGGGAAGAGGGGAGTGGGTTAGAGGAGGCTCCCCAGATGTTCACCCAGCCTGGCCTGCTGGAGAATAGTTGGAATAGTAGTACGTGATCAGTAGTTTACTATCTGCCAGGCTCTGTGTTAAATTTCCTACAGACTTTCTATAATACAGGCATTACAAAGTGTGAAACTAGTGACGTTTAACAGGAGATAACTGCAGTGCAGGGCAGTAGTAACTTGCTGCAGGTCCCACAGCTGTGAAGTGAGGGGCCAAGACCCAGGCCCCCATGTCTGACGACCCTTCTCCACCAGGCCCCTCAGGGACTGGCCCATGTTTCTGATGCCCTGCGTGGATTGTTTGACAGTAGTTAATATATGTGTCAGGAGTTCAGTTTAAAATTCCACATGTGAAAATTTAACCTAATTCCCCATTTAAACAAATTATAAATACACATAAAACACTAATAGCTGAAAGAACTTCTCTCAGCTGCGCGGAGTGTCAACTCCGTGGCCCTCAGGCCCTGCATGACTTGCTCACGGTCCACACCTGGGGGGCCCCTTTTCCACACCTGGGGGATGGGAGGAAGCTGCGAGGCTGCCCTGGAGGCGAGGCGCCCCACGGACTGCACCGTCTCCTTGGGCCCCCCCAGCCCGTTGTCCCTGCTGGGTCCCCCGGCTCAGGACGGCGGGAAGGGGGTCTCGTGGACCTGCCTGCTGCTTTCCTGGCTCGAGTAGCGTTTCCTCATCGTAGCTGTAAGGCACAGGGCACGTGTCCACTCTCACTGTGCTTTCCCAGCGGTTCTTGCTCCTTTATTACTCCAGCCATAGCCTCACCCCAAAGAAAGTCCACAGGATATTTTAATTGGGATTATGCAGATTCTGTAGAATGACATAGGATTGGATATTTCTCAATAAGAGAAAGTCTTGTTGAAAGAGCAGCAATGTGGGATGTCTTTCCTTCATCCCCAGTGTCATTCGAGGCCATTTGGAAGGTATAGCTACACAGTAAGAAGAAGTAATGGACAGAGCTGTTAAAAAAGAAGAGAAATGTTACCATTATTTTCAGGTATAGGTAATGCCTTGGAAAACTAATCAACTGGAAAATGTTACGAGGTTTAATTATGGCTTAGAAAACTGTCAGTTTTAAAATTACAACTATGAGAAAATCAATAGTTATTCCAACATGACCAGTTATAAAATTAGTGGAAAAAGCTAACAATATTATTATAATAGCAACAAATATTATTTAAAAAACTAGGAATTAAACTAAAATGGCAAAAGAGTCGTTAGAATCTAGATGAAGCATACTTCATAACTTCTTTTTGGGGGATGTGAAGTTGGCATGAATATACAGAGGGAAACAGCTTATTATCTCCCAAATAATTATGAATTTAAGGTGGCTTTAATTCAGTAGTGCATTTTGTTTTTTAACTTTTTAAAAATGTTATCTGAAATGATAAGCGGGAGAACAGCCAGAAACATGTTGTAAAAGGTATGATGAGGAAGGACTTGATGTAGTAGATAATTTTTAGGTGCTGTAAAGTCACAGTAGTTAAAAGCTTTGGCTTTAGACGGGTCAGTGGGAAATGAGGCTGGGAGATTAAAAGGCCCACGTGTAGCACCCAGCGCAGGGGGCATGACGAGCTGAGCATATGCACTCCCCGTGTTCGGGGCGTATACGAGGGCACGGCCCTTCTGGAGGGCCATTTTAGAACGCTTCTTATCAGTGTAAACATAATCTTCATGCCTTTGTTTCCTTCTCAGTCCCATCAACCTGCAACTAAAACAAGACCTTTTAGCACCCTTGATCCTGAGCTCATGCTAAATCCAGAAAACCTACCAAGGGCCAGTGCTGTGGCTATGACAAAAGAATACTCCTTCTTACGCACCAGTGTTCCCCGGGGGCCGAAGGTGGGCAGCTTAGGGCTCCTGGCTCATCCTAAAGAGAAAAAAAGTTCCAAATCAAGCAAAATTCGGTCTCTGGCTGATTACAAAACTGAGGATTCAGACACTGGGAGCTCTGGCGGGAACGTGCTGGCTGCTGACCCTATCAGGGGCTCCGTGAAGCAGAGCAGAAGTGGCGTGGCATCCGTTGTGTCCGAGATTAGCCTGCCTCAGGACTCCGAGGACCGTCTGGAGGATGCCTCGCTGGCTGGAGACAGTGTGTCCGAGGCTGACGGAAGTGAGGCTGGGGTGAGGCTGGATGGGGAGGACAGCGACAGCTCGTCGTACAGCAGTGTCTCCACTCGAGGGGTGGTGGGCAGGCGGGAGGCTTCCTATGTGGTCAACGGCCAGGAGATCACCGTGGAGGCCATGGGCCAGTTTCCTTCGATTAAGGATGTCCTCCAGGCCGCAGCGGCCGAACATCGAGCTCAAAGGCGGGAGATGGACGGAGAAGGGCAGAGCCGGAGGGACAGCATTTCCAGCAGGTAGGAGCAGGTACAGTGTTCTAGAAACACAAGGCAGACAAAAGACACATCTCTGGATGCAGTTCAGACGTCATGCTCGTTTCCTGTCTGGCTGCATGCCTTTGTGATGCTGTTTTTTCTTTCCTAAGTCTGTCTTTAGTCTTGACCATTAGTATTTCATTGTACACAACTCTGCTGCTTTGTAAGAAATAGAAGTAGATTTAAGAGTCCACTATATAAAAATATCCTATCTTTAAATACTTACATAGACATTTTTCTAAAACTGCTCAGGTACTTACGTGGGCTTACATTTCCAAGCAGACATTCCAGGCTTGTGATGGCTGAAGATGCCCAACGGTGTGGCCAGGAGTTTTAATTAGTAGCATTCATTTTTTTGCTTGTGCTCTCTACCTGACTCATTTATTTATTTAAATAGTTTGGGGAGAGCAGCAGGGATGTGTGGACTTTGGAGACCAGAGAAGCATAAAGGGCAGGTAAGTCACGTTCACAGCCCCTGATGATTGTGCTTTTATCCTCCAGCGCATCCCTGGAGAGCTCTGTTGCCGAAACTCATGATGAAATGCTGCAGGTTCTTAAAGAAAAAATGAGGCTTGAAGGACAGCTGGAAGCTTTATCATTAGAGGCCAGTCAGGTAATGGATATTTGATTGATTTTGTAATGTTTCATGATTTTGAAAAGAATGTATAGTTCCTGTTGGTTTGGTACAAGGTTTTATAAATGTCAGTAAGAAGAAGCCTTTCTGTTACTGGTGGTAGTGTGTTACCCAAGTCTTCTGTATCACTGCTTTTTTTGTCGGCTTGGTTTGTCAGCCTGAGAAAGAGGTGTGTTTCGCTCCCCCACTCTGATTTTGCAAGGCTTAGTGTCTCCTTGAATCTCCCTGAGGATTTGCCTTGAATATTTCTAGCTACGCTGTGAGCTTCTTAAAGGTCCATAATAGTTAAATTCTTTTAGTGGATTATATCTTTTTCTAGCATGATAAATTGTTGTTTCTGCCCCTTTAATACTTTTTCTGTGTTCAGCTGTTTATGAGGTTTATATTGCTATACCTGGTTAGCATTTGTGAATCATTTTCCATTTCCATTGCTTAATTTTCAGCTTTTTTTTGGATGTTTTGTTTTATACTTTTTTTTAGATAGCAAAGAGCTAGGTTTTTATCTTTCTGTCAACAGTTAGAGTAAATAAGTTCTGTTGAAGTCACCTGTATGTGTTTGGGGAGTGAGCGGAAGCCTGCACACAGGTGCAACGGGGGCACCTCTCTCCAATGCAGGGGCAGGTGGGAGAGGATCCACTCTTCCTCTCCCAGCACAGGGAGCTTGCTTTGCTAAATATAGTGTGTTCAGTGTATTTTTTTGGTACAATATGGCCCTTGAACACGAACCACATGCTTTGTGGGTACATAAAACTGCGTATGCTAAAAAGGTGATTTCAGCGAGTTCAAGGTAAATTTTGCATATATGCAATTTTCACTATATATTTTTTTTTCACTTCATAATCCTTTCATCAAATGCATTCCCTCTTTATTTATACATTTGATCCCTTGAACAATCTATGACTCTTAGCTTGCTTCTATTTTACTTCATCTTTTTACTTTTCTGGCGTACTCTTCCAGCTCACTCATTTGCTCCTTAGTTGTGTACATGGGTTGTTAATGGATGCATTGCTTTCTGACATCTCTATGAAGGTACTAATAATACTTGTTCTAAAATCTTACTGACTTTGCTCAGGGAATTTGCTTTCTTTGGGTGTTTGTTTTTCTGTGTGTTGAGTTTGTTGTTTGCCTTCATGATGTAGGTTTCCTTGTATGTTTGTTGGCACTTGATTGCCCATCTTTGAGTTTGGAAATTCCTGTTCACATGCCTACGTGGACTTCTAGGATGGGCAGGATATAATAGGGCAAGGGGCGTTTTACCCTTTGCCCTTTGCTCGTCTTCTGTTTGTCGTTTTCTGCTGCTCCTGGGTCTGGAGCTCTTGAGACGCCTCTTCCTGCCCTGCGGTCTTGCCGTCGCGCGCCCTGCTGCCCGGCACCGGGCACACCTCGGGCTGCTCTGGCTTCTATGTTTTTGGGCCTGACGTAGGTCTCTCAGAGCCGCTCTGAACGTTCTAGCGGCTTGTCCTGTAGAGGTTTCCTTCCTCTATTTTTTTTTTCTTTATCCCCAGATGTGAATGTATTTTTTTTTTAATCTTTTAGGATTGTCTCAGCATTTCTTA
Organism: Bradypus variegatus; assembly: GCA_004027775.1. NCBI lineage: Eukaryota > Metazoa > Chordata > Mammalia > Pilosa > Bradypodidae > Bradypus > Bradypus variegatus. The sequence continues at coordinate 39,105 of PVKY010000608.1, forward strand.
TATTCTTACTTGGTTTTATGTTTTGAACGTATGTGTTTTTGCAATTATTGGAGTGCGTGCACAGGTTTTCCCGAAGGTCCCACTGCATGGTTGTTTCTGCACCTGGAATCAGTTCAGGCTCTCCACTGTCTTCTCCCACCTCTCTGGCCTGCTTGGAGAACTATCGTGCGAGACTGACCAAACTCTCTGTTTTAATGTAAAATTCACCTTGTTGGGCCCCTTTTTTGTATTGTTGGTTGTATTTCAGCAGTCCTGTTGTACTATGGATGGAAGTGACTGACTTTTCTGAAAGTAAATGTGACTGTTTGGGGTCCTCTGCAGGCACTTAAGGAAAAGGCAGAGCTGCAGGCCCAGCTTGCCGCCCTCAACAGACAGCTTCAGGCGCAGGCCGAGCACAGCCGCAGCAGCCAGCAGGAGCAGGACTCCCTCAGCTCTGAAGTGGACACCCTGAAGCAGTCTTGCTGGGATCTGCAACGAGCAATGACTGACCTGCAAAGCATGCTGGAAGCCAAAAATGCCAGCCTGGCCTCCTCCAACAACGATCTGCAAGTGGCGGAGGAGCAGTACCAGAGGCTCATGGCCAAAGTGGAAGACATGCAGAAAAGCATGCTCAGTAAGGACAGCACGGGTGAGTGGTGTGCACATTTCCACCTTCCCTTCCTTAAGCCTCTGAAATTGCTCAGTGAGTTTCAGCCTCATGGTGGGATTCACCTGACCCGATCAGTGCACTGATCTGTGGTGATGTTTCTGGGCCTGGATTTTGGGTATTAATTTATAATTTACACAGAAGGTGTCTACCTTCTAAAGTAAATATGATTTCTGGTTCAGCTCGTAGAGTTCTATACATTTTTGCGTGTGCATCAGGGAAAATGACTTCGGTTGAGAAATTTACTGTGGAATCTTGACAGTCAATAGCAATCATTTCCAGTCATTATGCCTCAAGAGTCCCATTGTTATTTGTGGGCACAGAGCTGCCTTCTTACTCCACAGAATCACAATTCTATTTTAAGTGCTTAAAACCAACACTTTGATTATTGTTTTAAACTCTTTTTATTCCTGTATTAGTTTCAGCTTTTTGGTCTGGCTGGACTCCTGTAGGAGTCATCCATGGGGCAAGAGAGGATGAAATAGAACAGGACGACCCCAGTAAGCTTGGCGGGAGGCCACACACGGACAGCTGCCGTGTGGCTCGGCAGCGTGACATTCCCTGTCCTCGGGCCTTGTTCTCATCCTGGGGTGCGCTCCTACTCAGTTCCCACCCCATTCACTGCTTGTTGAGGTCATTCAAGACTCAGCATAAATGCCCTCTCCTCTCTGAAGCTTTCTCCATTCCTTCCAGCATCAGTTGTATCGTCTTTGCATTGTTTTAGATTAACTGTGTTTCCTGTCTGCCTTTCCTGTTGAGGTTTCGAGCTCCTGGGGTAGGAATCGCGTCTCATGTGCCAGCAGCCAGCAGCAGCCAGCAGAGTGCTTGGCAGTGGCTGCCGCATAGCAAATGTTTGTTTAGCTGAATAGAACTAGGGTGGCCATCCTGCCACTGAGATAGCTAAAACAGTTAAGAATCCTTTCATTGCAGGTGACAGAAAATTGGCTTGGCTGGCTTTAGTTGAGACTTGGAGGAAAGTCACAGTAAGGAACACTCCTGCTCTTGAGTTTTTGGTCAAATTGATTTGTAAGATGAATACATCCCACGTGAAAGAAAATATCATTTTACTGTTGAAGGCTGAGTTGGAGGACATGGCTTGTTCTGACAGCCAAGGGGCCTGCTGACTGAGCTCCAGAGTGGGCGGTGGACTTGTTCTTCCCACCCAGCACTGGACTGGAGCTGTCTTCCCCCCATAGGGGCCTCTCCCAGGTGTGCAGGGCCTCAGACGTCACCTGCTCCCTGTGGGCAGCACACTCCCAGCGGGGGAGAACATGAGCACCTTAGCCATTGCATAGCTCCACAATTCTTCCCAGATTTGCCCTTATGTAAGTTCCTTCACCTTCCAGGGATGTGAGTAGAGACCAGGTGAGTGCCACGATATGAGCCGTTCCCATGGAAACATCAGCAGTCAGGAAGAAGTGTGCACCCTAAGATCCAGTCTGGTGGCCCCAGAGGTGTTGCCAGGTCCTCGGCACCTGGGTCCCTCCTCTGCTGTCCATAGAGTGGCTTCTCTTTGGGGTGACATGGTCCCTCCAGCAGCTCCAGGCTTGCCCTTCATTGTGGCAGGACAGTGGCTCCAGACATCAAGAGACAGGGAGGGGTCTCCTTTGGTTACCACTCAGGAGGAAGAACAAGCTTTCCCCATAAACCCGGTAAACATCTCTTCACTTTTCATTGGCTCTGAACTGGCTGTGCAGCCTTGCCTGAACCACTTTGGCTGAGGGGAAGGAATCCACTGGCATGAGGTGTGGTCATTCCCACCAGATTATGGTTCAGAATGGAATAAGGATGTAATGTAATGAAAAGGGGACCCTGAGTGAGGGAGAGAATTTAAATAAATAATGGGAGTTGAGGAGAAAATTCTGGACAAAAACAAACAGAGAACAGATCAGGATTTCCAGAGAAGGAACAGAGGAAAGGCAGCTCTCTCCTGGAAATGAAACAATTGAATGCAAAAATTGCAAACTTAAAAATTGTACAGTGTATCCAGAGCAAGAATCAGGTGCACAAGAGCTGAGAAAATCCAAACAGTTAAATGTGGGCTACTTTAAATGTCCAGAATAAATTGGACCCAGGGTCAAAGAAGAGCCTTAACACAAAGCCAGTCAACAATAAAACCCTAGACAAGATGGAGAAACTGACCTACAGAGAGTTAAACCAATCAGAATAACCAGATGGCCAGACATCAGCAAAAAATACAAGCCATACTAAGAATGGGAAGGTATGGCTCAGTCAAGCAACAAATTAAAACTTCAGAGGGGAGACTTCAAAGAAGTTAAAACAAATCAATTCAGGGAGATGATGGAAAATAGGGATAAAATAAACTAATGAAACTAATGGTACATATAGAGCTGAAGGGTATTAAGACAATATGTGACCATAAAGAAGAATTTGAAAGTTTAAAAAGAAGCATAACAAAATATGGAGATGAAGGCACAAAAATAAGAGTAAAATACACTTAGAAGCATACAACAGCAGATTTAAACAGGCAGAAGAAAGACTCAGGAAACTAAAAGGACAATCAAAATCATATTTAGTAGAACAGATACTAAAAGGAAAGAAAAAAATGAGCAGGGTTTCAGGGAATTGAGTGACAGCATGAAGCATACAAACATGTCATGGGTGTCCGAAAAGGAGAAGAGAGGGGAAAGGGGGCACAAAGGATATTTGAGGAAATAATGGCCCCAAATTTCCCCACTCTTAGGAAAGACATAAATACACATGTCCGAGAAGTGTGTGCCAGTTTGAATATATTATGTCCTGCCAAAAGCCATGTTTTAATCTATTCTTGTGGATATTTGGATTAGGTTGTTTCCATGGAGACATGACACACCCAACTGTAGGTTGTACTTCTGATTAGATTACTTCCATGGAAGTGTGGCCCCACTCATTCAGCCTAGGTCTTGATTCGTTTTCTGGAATCCTTTAAAAAGAGCCAACGCAGACCCAGATGCTTGCTGATGCTTGGAGATGCTAGCCCAGTGTTTGCTCCGGAGAAGCTAAGAGAGGACAGAAGCCCCCAAGAGCAGCTGAGAGAGACTTTTGGAGAGATGCTTGGAGTTGCGGACAGAAGGACGCCTGGAGATACTAAGCTAAGGATGCACAGGAGCTGAGAGAGGAGCCAAAACACAACCCGGGACAAGCAGACGCCAGCCACGTATTTTCCCAGCTGACATAGGTGTTCTGGATGCCGTTGGCTGTTCTTCAGTAAAGGTATCCTCTTGTTGATGCCTTAGTTTGGACACCAAATATTTGGTTTGTAGCCAAATATTTGGTTTGTAGCCAAATAAACCCCCTTTTATAAAAACCAATCCATTTCTGGTATTTTGTGTAATGGCAGCATTGGCAAACCAGAAAAAAGCACAACATATTCCAAACAGAGTAAACGCTAATAGACTTACTCTGAAACACATACAAATCAGATTATCCAATGCCAGAGAGAGAGAATTCTGAAAGCAGCAAGAGAAAAACGATTTGTTACGTACAAGGGATCCTCAATAAGACTAAGTGCCAATTTCACATCAGAAACCATGTAAGCGAGAAGGCAGTAGTATTATATATTTAAGGGACTGAAAGAGAAAAATTGCTAGCCCCAAATTCTTTATCTGACAAAGCTGTCCCTTTAAAATGAGTGCATTTAAAATATTCACAAACAGAAACTGAGAGAGTTAATCAACAAAAGACCTGCTCTGCAAGAATTACTAAAGGGAGTCCTTCAGGTTGAAAAGAAGAGAGAGGCAAGAGTGGCTTGGAGTAGTGTGAAGAAGTGAAGATCTTCAGTAAAGGTAACTAAAAGGGTAAACGCAAAACCCAATAGTACTGTATCCTCAATATACAACTCTACTCTAATTCCTATAAGTGTCAGAATACAATTGAACAGGAAAAAGTAATATTTCGTGATAATGGACACAAAATATAAAGATGTAATGTGGGAAAATTGTTATGGAGGAGGGGCAAGATGCTGGACTGGTGATTTGTATGTTTTAGTTACTCCTCCGGGAAACTAGGTAGAAAGCCAGGAACTGCGTGGACTGGACACCGCAGAGCAATTTGACTTGGGGCATACTTCATACATCACTCATGAGCACGTGGAACCGCTGAGATCGGCGAAGTCTATAAGTTTTTGTGGCCAGGGGACCCGTGCCCCTCCCTACCAGGCTCGGTCCCGTGGGAGGAGGGGTCGCCAGTGCTGGGAGCGAGAGCGGAGAAGTGCAGTGGCCCCTCTTACTGGGAACGCATTCTGCTGAGCCAAACTCCAATCATAAATAGACTGAGACGAGACACCAGAGAATCTGAGAGCAGCCAGCCCAGCAGAGAGATAGGAATAGCAAAAAACGGCAGTGGCCCCTCTTATCGGGAACATATTCAGCTGATCCAAACTCCAA